>JASKMD010000018.1:432675-602000 GCA_030144725.1 Haematococcus lacustris
GGTCTCTCGCGACGAGGCCCGCATGAGCAAACTATGCATGGATTTGAGGATGAAGATTTGAGCCGCCATAGCACTCAGCACAGTGCACAATATTTCATGATACATGTTGCACGGCATAGCTGACGGAGTCCTCTATCCAGTGATGTGCGAAACATAAACAGAACCCATGTGGCTGAGACGCGGCGTCGTTTTGATTACCAGGGGTCAATTTCCTGTCATTTACTGTTAGTTGGGGACACCTGACCAGCCATGCCAAAGTCAGACAAGCCGGGCTAAGAGTGGGGATATTCGCACGAAGAAGCTAGGTTGCGTAAGTGGCGGCGGTAGCCAATTACAACAAGCCAAGTCAAGCCTCGCAAAGGGGATGTGTGTGAGCAAGAGCTAGTCATGGAGGCACACACACACCAAATAAGCGGACCTGTAGTGTGCAATAGTGAAGTCACTGCCCGTCTTTGATTGCAGCTGTTGCAGTATTGCGAATAGGAAGAGGGTGGTAGGGTTTGGAAGCTGGTCAATTCTATACTTTTGATGAGCCAATGCTCCTTACGTCACGCTGAGCTGTGACAACTATTGAAGCATCTCCCGCTTGGCCCCAGCAACTGTCTTCAACACTCAGCATCCCCGCAGCAGCCACACATCGAACTTAGTGCCCACTATCGCAGGCTACGTGTGCTTGTTCGTGCGATACCAACCGCGATGGTTCGTGCAAGGACACCATACCCCTTGTCCCACAATCTTCGTGATGCCTCAATCGCCACTGTCTCACATCGCCGTCGTGCGCGCAACACGACGCACTCAACCTCACTCAATCTCACACTCGTCACTTGCTGTCTTGGCTGCCGCCGGTACTGCCGTCCGAGCCACCGCTGCTGCTGCTGCTGGACCCAGACTGTTGCGACAGGGTCTCGCCAATCTTCATGCTCGCCTGGCTCAGAGCCTGCACCTTCGCTCTGAGATCCGCGAGGTCCTCAGCCTGGCAAGGAGCCAACAGCAAAGCAGGCTGAAACCACCTTTGAGGGTTGAATACAGAAGCACAACAACCGCCCAGGCTTCCAACAACAATGCAGCATGAACCTGCCAGTGCTGGCGACACCGCTGTGTGTCCGCCTTAGGCAGCTCGAAGGCATGAGGCACCGACCTTTGCAGCTTCCCGGGCCTCATTGATGGCCTTGGTGATGTCATCCACCACTGCCTGCGGGAGCTTGGCCTTGTACTCGTTCAAGCTCTTCTCCGTGCTGTACACCGCAGTCTCAGCCTCATTGCGCAGCTGCACACCACACAGCGTGGAGTTTGCACATAGGGCACACCACCCAAGTCTGTCACATTGCCGCATGCTAAGCCATCTTTTTCCATAACCCCACTCCTTCACCAACCCTGCATTAGTGCCCCCTGCCCCCTGCCCCCTGCCCCCTGCCCCCTGCCCCCTGCCCCCTGCCCCCTGCCCCCTGCCCCCTGCCCCCGCCCCCGCCCCTGCCCCTGCCCCTGCCCCTGCCCTTCCCCCAAGTCTCATGCTCATGCGTTAGTCTGCCTGCCAACCATCACCGCACCTCAATGAGCTCCTTGCGTGCCTTGTCCTTGTCAGCGTGAGACTCAGCATCGCGCACCATCTGCTGGATCTGTTCTTCACTCAGGCCACCGGAGGACTGGATGCGGATGCTCTGCTCCTTGCCTGCCAACACCACCAGCACCCCACAGCCGTGGCAGTCAGCATCAGCATCAGCATCAGCATCAGCAGCAAACCCAGAGGGCATCACCTCCAGTGTTCAGCTGGCAGCAACAGCTGCAGCGGCACCAGCAGCAGGGGGCATTTAAGCTAAGATGACAAAGAGCCTGTGCAAGTAGCTGCAGCAGCATGGGTCTCAACCCTACCCCAGCAGCTACAGGGCCCACAGTACTCAGCCAGCGGGAGCATAATTATCACAAGGAGCAGCCCATGTCAGCAGCCCATGTAAGCTGACAATGGATCTGTGTGTAGGTTGTAAACTCTCCTCTCCCCTACCGACTTTTCCTCTGGCCATTCAAGCCACTTGACCTCACAGCCCACTGCCTCCCCTCACCCAGCCCCCAACCCTTGCCCCTTAGGAACCTTAGGCTTGCCCCTGCCCCTGCCCCTGCCCCTCACCCAGCCCCCTCTAGTCAAAATCACCTGTGGCCTTGTCCTTGGCGGACACGTGCACAATGCCGTTGGCGTCGATGTCAAAGGTGACCTCAATCTGCGGAATGCCACGGGGGGAGGGGGGAATGCCCACCTGCAGGGCAGCCAGCGCCAGCAGCCGCAACATGTCATCGCTAGTTCATCACAGCACGAGCAGTGGCAGAGGAGCAGTGGCGGCAGTAAAAAAGGAAACAAGGAGCAGTGGCAGTGGCAGTGTCAGTGTCAGTGGCAGGAGTTCCAGCCTAACAGGTCCCTTGGATTGCATCAACAAACCTCCACATGTATGGCAGACATTGGGTTAAGACTCCCTGCCTCCAACACAGCCTATGCTGTTGTGATGGCTGCTGACTCAGCACCTGCTGCCTGAGCACCACCCCACCCCCACCCACCAGGTCAAACTGGCCCAGCATCTTGTTGTCTGCCGCCATCTCCCTCTCGCCCTGGAACACCTTGACACCCACCTGGACAGCAGCAGCAGCAGGAGCACGGAGTGTCACAGCAAGCAGCCAGCAGCAACACCGTGTGGACAGGCTTTTCGACAGCAGCACCCCATGGTTGCAGCTTGCAGTGCAGCCCCCCTGCGAGGGTCGGTCACTGAACCCACATCAGCCCCTCTCCCTACCCCTGTTGCCCCTAACGCCAGAGTCCCTACAGTGTGGCTCCACCAGGCAGGGCAGCAAGGCCAGCAGTAAGAGAGGCTGTGAGGGGTTGTCACCGCACCCACATCAGGCCCTAATACCCGCACCAGCACCAGCGACCAAGGGAATCCCCTGGCCCTTTGCTGAGTTGGACTCGCCATCGTCCACTGACCCTTGACAAACCCAACGCCACCAGCAACAGGGAACTTAGTCCCTGCTGTCTTGAACACCCACAGCAACTGAGGTCAGCCCCTTAGCCTCTTTGCTTCCTAATCTCAGCCCCCTACACTGCCCTTCCCCTACCCCTGCCCCATCCCGCCCCACCCTGCCCTGCCCTTGCCCCCCCTGCCCCTGCCCCATCCCACCCCACCCTGCCCTGCCCTTGCCCCCCCTGCCCCTGCCCCATCCCGCCCCACCCTGCCCTGCCCTTGCCCCCCCTGCCCCTGCCCCATCCCGCCCCACCCTGCCCTGCCCTTGCCCCCCCTGCCCCTGCCCCATCCCACCCCACCCTGCCCTGCCCTTGCCCCCCCTGCCCCTGCCCCATCCCACCCCACCCTGCCCTGCCCTTGCCCCCCCTGCCCCTGCCCCATCCCGCCCCACCCTGCCCTGCCCTTGCCCCCCCTGCCCCTGCCCCATCCCGCCCCACCCTGCCCTGCCCTTGCCCCCCCTGCCCCTGCCCCGCCCCTGTACCTGCGTCTGGTTGTCTGCTGCCGTGGAGAAGGTCTGGCTCTTCTTGGTGGGGATGGTGGTGTTGCGGTTGATCATGCGAGTGAACACCCCGCCCAGGGTCTCAATGCCTAGGGACAAGGGTGTGACGTCCAGCAGCAGGATGTCCTTCACGTCGCCGCGCAACACGCCGCCTGCAGCCAGCCAACCAACCAACCAACCAGACCAATCAACAAGACCGTTGAGCCAGGCAATGAGCCAGCCAGCCAGGCCAGGCAGCCAGCCATGAGTCACAGGCCATCAGGATGTGGGCGACGCGTGCACACCTCTAGCAACTGTTAGACGGGGTCAGGCTGAGGGTGGATGAGCCCTCCCCACACCCTCCCCACCCTCCCCACCATGTTCCAATATGAATGGGGGGGGTTAGGGAGGGTTGAAGGTTGGGTAATCCTCAACACAACAACTGCGCATAGAGTGGCCAGATGGCTGGTGAAGAGCACGGCCCACCCACCCTGGATGGCAGCGCCCATGGCCACCACCTCGTCAGGGTTCACGCCCCGGGAGGGCTCCTTGCCAAAGATCTCCTTCACAATCTCTGTCACCTGTCACTCCACAACAGGCCATGGCATGTCACACGCTGCGCCCTGACCAGCCCTGACAGCCAGGTAGAAACCACCCTCTATACACTCTGTAGCGGGCAACAGCAGTGGCAGCTGCAGCCGGAGCCACTCAGGAACCTCTTGCCACACTGGACTCAACACTGGCCCTCGCATGTCCCTGGCTCTGGCTCTGGCTCTAGCATCCCCTATCTGAGGGCTTCATAGCAATCGTGTCAGGCGCATTCTTAACCATCGCAACGAACAAAACAGCCACAAACCAAACACTTCCTCACGCCTGCTTTGTCCTTTTGTCCATAGCCTTGCTCCTGTGCTTCACTTCTGACTGCCATCCCATGGTTTATTCACATCTGGCGCTGGCAAGGGGTGATCTCTGCCACACGGCCTCAGCGCACCTTGGGCATGCGTGTCATGCCGCCCACCAGCAGCACTTCATGCACATCCTTGGGCTGGATGCCGGCGTCTTTGAGGCACTTCAGGCAGGGCTCCTTGGTGCGCTCCAACAGGTCCTTCACCAGCTGCTCCAGCTTGGACCGGGTGATGGTCATGGTCAAGTGCTTGGGGCCACTGGGCAGGGCAGGGCGGGCGGGGCGGAGCAGGGTAAGGTGAGGTGAATACGCATCAATGGCATATGGAGTGCAGGGGAAGTTGGGGTGGGGTGGGGTGGGGTGGGGTGGGGTGGGGTGGGGTGGGGTGGGGTGGGGTGGGGTGGGGTGGGGTGGGGTGGGGTGGGGTGGGGTGGGGTGGGGTGGGGTGGGGTGGGGTGGGGTGGGGTGGGGTGGGGTGGGGTGGGGTACTAGGTAGGGTTGAGAACAAGCAGAGCATGGAGGGACAATCTAGTCAGGGCCAGCCAGCTGTCAGCCGCGTGACTCACGATGCATCAGCGGTGATGAAGGGCAGGTTGATGTCAGTGGACATTGTGCTGCTCAGCTCACACTTGGCCTTCTCACTGGCCTGCATGCAAGCCATCACAGTTACACCTGTCACGAAGCAAGCTGGTCACACCTACAAGCCACCTCCCCAACGCCCCAGAATGCTACTCCCCAAGATGCCACATAATTTGCTGATGTTGCCATTGGCTCCAGCTCACTCTTCAGACTGGAGGCATAGCACCACCCTGCCCACCTCCTCACCCACTTGTGTGCGCTGCCTACCTTGTGCTTTGCACCATCACAGCAGGCACCCCTTACCCCTGTCCCCTACCCCTGCCCAGCTTCCTCCTCACCTCCCGCAGCCGCTGCACAGCCAGGCGGTCATTGGACAAGTCGATGCCTGTCTCCTTCTTGAACTCAGCCACCAGGTGGTGCAAGATGGTGTTGTCAAAGTCCTCACCTGGGCAACCAGGCCAACACCAGCGGTGCCATCAGCGTCAGCATCAGCATCAGCAGCAGCAGGGGCAGCAGCAGGAGCAGCACGCCACAGCAGCATGCCACAGCACACAGCACTTGAAGCACTTAAAGCATCACTACGGGGCATTCTCAATGCCCAACACAAGCAACCAACCACCCAAACAACCACTGAACAAGACAGACACCCAGCCCCATCCCCGCCTCAGCCCTAGCCCCAGCCCCGTTGCCTGCCCTCCTCTCCCCTCCCCTTCCCTCCTCTTCCTTCGCTTTCCTTCCCTCCCACCAGCCCTGTCTTGCCTCCCTCCCTCCCTTTGCACCTCAGGTCTCACCTCCTAAGAAGGTGTCGCCATTGGTGGCCTTCACCTCGAACACACCGCCCATGATCTCCAGGATGCTCACATCAAAGGTGCCTCCACCCAGGTCATACCTGCGCCGCAGCACCACCAGGCCATGACCACCAGGGCACAGGAGCAGGGCTCTAGGGCATTAAAACAAGGTCCATGACCTGCAGGCCATAGCTGCACCGCACCACCACCATGGCAGGGCACAGGAGCAGGGCACTAGGGCAGCAGGCCACAGCAAGTAGCATGAAGGGCGGGCGGAGCGCAAAGGCAGGGAGGAGAGGGGCAGGCGGAGGGTGGGCAAGGCTGAGGCAGCAGGGGTGCAGGGCGGGACAGCGTTGGGTGGTGCAGGGGTAAGTACGGTGCTGGGGTTCAGCCCAAACAACCTTGCCACATCCCTAGATGAGACTGACAAGCACGGCATGCAATAGCATCCAGGAGCAGGTGCCGGTGCCGATGCTAGTGCAAGGGCAGAGGCAGGGGCAGACAAAAGCTGGTGGGCACAGGTGGTGTTTGCAGAATGTGTACGCAGCAGCTGTGTTGTATTCTAAACCACACATCCAACAGACTCAAAGACAACGGTTGACCACAGCACACTGCGATCCTGCAGCAGCTGATTACGTATCAAGTAACTCACACAGCAATGGTGCCCTCCTTCTTGTCACTGCCATAGGCCAGGGCAGCGGCTGTGGGCTCGTTGATGATGCGCAGCACGTCCAGGCCAGCAATTCGGCCTGCGTCCTTGGTGGCCTGGCGCTGGGAGTCGTTGAAGTAGGCTGCGAGGGGGAGGGGGTCCATGGGCAAGGTGAGGAGTCAGAGTCGTCAGGGCGGTCAGTTAGTTAGTCAGTTGGGCTAGGTGTTCAGCGCCAGGGCTACCAGAGTAGAGGCCAACAGCACTGGGACTAGGCTGGGTGACCAATGGGTAGGTGGTCAAGGCAATAACGCCCCCAGGGGTGTGGGCTAGGTGACACTTCTCCTCTAGCTGCACCTCACCAGGCACTGTGATGACCGCCTTGGACACGGAGTGCCCCAGGTACGCCTCTGCAGCAGGGCCAAGGCATAACATGCTTAGCAGAGGCGTGAGCAGGGGCAGGGGCATGAGCAGGGGCTTGGGTGTGGGCAGGGGCAGGGGCAGGCAAGGTTGATGCAGCGCAAGGCAAGGTATAGTCAGACTGGTGAGCATGGTAAGCAGGGGCAGGGGTACACATACAAGCTCTTGTTTGAGGGCATGCAAGGACCCAGCTCGACAGGACCCAGGTCGTAACCCCTGGCAGCAAAGCAGTTGTGTTAAGGTAAGGTGACTTAGTAAAGGGCATGGAGGGTGCATGCCAGCCCACCCCACCCAGCAAGATGCCCTGCATTGGATCTGCCAGACGTGGCCCCTGCCCCTGCCCCTGCCCCTGCCCCTGCCCCTGCGGCCTCTGTGGCCCTTGCCCCTGCCCCTGCCACCAGCCCAGCCCAGGCGTCAAGCCCCCTCACGGCTGGCCCCTGGCATCAGGCTCACCTGCCGTCTCCTTCATCTTAGTCAGCACAAAGGCACCCATCTGGCTGGGTGAGTACTTCTGACCCCCTGCCTGCACACACCACCACCACCACCACCACCGCCACGTAGCTGCATTGTCGCAGCGCCCCCTTAGACCAGGCAACAGTGCAGGCTGCAGCCTTGGTGCCTTGCAATAGCTAGCCATGTGGCAAGACATGACACATGATGCCCATGAGACATGAGCACAGTGAGGCACGTGATGCCCGCACTAAGCCAGCAGGAAACATAAGACACGGAGTCCATGAGCATGGGTGTATTGTAGCAGCGATTAAAGGCAAATGCCATGTGATGGTGATGACAGCAATGATGGTAGTTGTGAACCCTTCTGGTGATTCTGCCACCTCTGCTGGCACGGCTGCTACCCCGACAAACTCAGCTCCTGCTGTCGTCACTGCTGCTATTGCTGCTGCTGCTACTGCTGCTGCCATGACTGCTGTTGCTGCTGCTGCCCTGCTGCTCCTGTCACTCACCTCCACCCAGGCATCACCACTGCCGGCACGCACGATCTTGTACGGCACCATCTGCAAACAGTGACGAGCACAGGCACAAGCAGGCAGCTTTGGCAGTGCGCAATGGCGGCAGGCCCAGGCCCAGGCAAACAGTTTGACCTGCATGTGACAGGACGCACACAAACAGGGGCTGCTGTGATGGTTTGGTGTAACGCATGCAAGCTGGCAGGGAGCAGGGGAGCGGGGCAGCAAGCAGAGGAGGCAGCACCTGCACAAGTCTGTGTCACACATCATGTGGTTGTAATCTGTGCCTGTGCCTATAAGTCACACATATTTCGAACAGCAGGGGGAAGTGGGAGCGTGGAAGCAAGGGTAAGGCAGCGAGCAAAAGGCAAACGAGGGAAAACGTGCTGCCGAGTGGGCAGGACAGCAACAGCAGCAGGATAAGTTGTGCCGAATGCTACCAACTGCAACCAACTGCTACCAGGGTTGACAACAGCGGCAGCGGCAGCGGTGAGGGAAGGCACGAGGCAGGGCCGACACAGAGAGCAGCCTGGCAGTGGCAGCTGCAGAGGCAACAGGAGGGTGAGTCACAGCTGCAGGAGAAACAGGGACAGCTTTAGTGCATAGGGAGAGAACTGCTAGCACAATATATAGGACGGGGAGAGGGTAAGGTGTTTGGCAGCTTCAGTGCATATGGAGATAGGATGAGTGATAGAGAGACGAGCGATGGTAAGGAACTGCTAGCACAACTTATAAGAAGAGGTGAGGGTAGCGTGTTGGGGTGAAAGCAGCCTGAACCTTAGCCGGAACTTGAGCCTAGATCAAGCCCTCGCCCTCACCTTGGCCTCTTTCTGTGTCTGTGGGTCATCAAAGGCGCGTCCTATGAGGCGCTTGGTGGCATACACTGTGTTGGCCGAGTTAGTGACGGCCTGCAGTGAAGGTCGCCAGAGCAGCAGCCAACAGCCAACGCCAGCCCTGGTCGCTCCTCACCACTCAGCCATGCGGCCACACGTTGAAGCACACAGGTCAACAGCTCAGGCCAGGTGGCGACTGCCACTAGGCAACAGCAGGGCAACGGGTTGTGCAGCTTGTTCCTGACCCACCCAGCTAGGCTTCCTCACCCATCCCGGCGGCATGCAGAGCTTACCAGCCAACACTAATCACCTGCCCGCAAGTGCCTTGCCCTGCTGCCTGCTCTGCTGATGCCCGCTGCTACTCCTGCCGCCGCTGCTGCCGCAGCCCTCCTGTCACCGCTGCTGCTGTCACCGCTGCCGTCACTGCTACTGCCGCTGCTGTCTTTACTGCTGCTGCCGCTACTGCTGCCACGTGCAGCTGCCAATGCAGCTGCCACTGCTGGATTGACCACAGCCAGGGCATGGGAGGCCCTGACCCCTTACCTGGCGCTTGGCCGGCAGGCCCACCAGCCTCTCCCCCTTATCAGTGAAGGCAACCACAGAGGGGGTAGTGCGTGCGCCCTCCGCATTCTCAATCACCTTGGCAGTCTGCACAGCCCACCACAACCAGCACAGCCAGGCCAGTCTGTCCTCTGCTTCCAGCACCCTCACAGCCCACCCCTGCCCCTGGCCACACCACATCACCACCATCCTCATCAAGAAATGGGCTTGCTTGCCGCCATTTCTTCAGCAGTTGTCATGCCCTGGTTGTTGATGGGCAAGGCCAAGCAGCCATGCCAGGCAAACGGTGACAACAGTGCAAACCCACCATCAACCTATCATATTGACGCCAGCACGTGCAAGCTCATTATCGCTAGGCCACTCCCTTACACACACTCTAGGGCCAGCACCAGCACCAGCACCAGCAGTTGCCAGTGCCAGGGCCAGGGCGTATGAGACAGGTCCCCAGCCAACACAGCTGGCACACACCTTGAACCTTGTTGCCCCAAACCACCCACCACCCCTGGGCACCAGCATCACTGCCTGCACCAGCCAGGCTGCGTCATGGAGCCTGCACTGCCCCCATGACATCACAACAAGCCAGCTTGCCAGGGCCTTCTCCCCTGCCACTAGGCCCCCATGGAACCATACCTGTCAGCCATGCCATGTGATGATGATGATGGTGAGGATGATGACGATGACACCTACCACTTAATCAGCGGGGCTGCACCGCTTTACTACTATCAAGGCTGTGGCAAGCTTTCTGGTATATTTGTGTTCAGACGGCATGCTGGGTTGCTGCGCTGGGCTGAGCTGGGCTGGATGCGATGGGCAGCAGCCCTCTGCAGCCTTGCATGCTGTCCACCATCCCTGTTGCCCCTTCACCCAGAGCTGGGCTATGTTGGAACACTGCCAGGGCTGAGATGTAGCCTATGCCTGACCTGCCCATCCTCCTGACTCGGGCAGGCCGGAGTCTCAGCAATGGTGCTCCTGTCATGTCTCGTGTGGTGCAAGGCCGACAAGTCGCTTGCCTAACAGCACTCTGTGCTCTCCCCTGCTGCCATCTGGTGTGTACCGTGACAGGACCCACCATCCTGCTTGCTTATCAGCTGGGCTAGGCTGCAGGCCACTGCTGTCCAGTGCTGCTCTTTAGCATGGTATCCATGATAATCTACAGACATCTGTCACTTGTATGCCAGCACTTTTCATTCGGCACATGCCTTGCACAGCTGGGTGCTTGCCTCTGAACCGTCCTTGTGCTACTGGGTCGGATGACCTCTCTGCTGCTGAGTGTGCTGGCGTTCTCAGCCCTGCCTGTCTGCTGTACAGTGCCAAAGAATGCAACAAGCAATGTAGGTCTGCATGCATGAAGCCAGACCTCCACTGCTACACCAGCTGGGCTCAAGCCTAGCGCTTGACACCTGCACAGCCTCCCCCGTCACGCTGGCACCCATTGTGATCTGTTAAGCTTTAATACATGGTAATGCCCACGACTGTTGGCTGGTTAAGAACCCCTGCCAGAAAATGACTGGCTGGGAACAGCCACATGCCCAACCGCCCTTATGGTGCGCACGCCGCTCTTTCGCAGGCTCATCACCAACACAGAGCCGTCGTGGCGCTGCGCACCTTGCCCTCCATCACCGCCACGCACGAGTTAGTGGTGCCCAAGTCAATACCAATGACCTCATCGGCCCGCAGGGCGCTAGAGGTGCTGCACACACGACAGAGAAGAAAGCAGGCTGGGACGTCCAAAGATGTGCCGGCGATGTCCGCGGCGTGTGGCTCGCTCCTTACCTAATGGAGCGCAAGATGAGGCCATCATACACTGCGTTGGCCTCTCGCTTGAAGCTCTGCGGCAACAACACTTGCAGCTTGGTTGAGCGTGGCTGCTGATCCACTGTATAGTGTACGTTGCACTCGCACCTGCAGCACACCGGCGCTTAGTGCTCGCCGACAGAGCTCGGTGACGGCCCGCATTGAGCTAGATTGCTCAGGGGGCTTCTATGTCGACACAAAGCAGCTTGAGTTGTATCGCACGAGAGAGCGGCGCTGCAAGTCGGAAAAGAACTTCCAGAAGAAAACAAAAGCTAGTCACACGTAATGAGACCTCCTCCCGTCTGCATAGCGCCCATTAGTAAAGGAACAGAGCGCAGGGAGGGAGGGACGAAGGAGCTGAGTCGGTACAGGGGGCGGGAGAGGAAGGGGTGTGAGGGAGGGGCTTGGGAGGGGGCAGGGGTAGGGGGCGGGAGAGGAGGGGAGGGCTGCTGCCACTACAAGCCCCCGATGGGACAGTTGCAGGACAGGAAAACTCACTTCATCCTAGGCCCTTGACTACAGGAGGACTTTTCTCGCCGATAGGCGAACACCCTGCAGTGGTCCAGCGGAGCTTCAACTTTCGCTTCGTCTGAAACTGTTGTATAAAGGGTGGGTCATTAGTGCTCGTAGTCAAGTCATAGTCAAGCTTCAGAGTCATGGTACATGGTCATATGTTATAAGTGCAACTAACCCAGAATCCAGGCCACTTGAGGCCTGCGCCGCTAATGTATGCTTGGGGACAGCAGAAACACCCCATACTCCTGGCATGGTTTGGGTGTCTTTGCTGTGCACAAGAGCTGTGAGCGTGGTCAGCGCAGTGCGACAATGGACGGTGTTTCTATTGAGTTGTTGTAGTGTACGAAAGTTGTTGGACAATGGATTAAGCGCCTTGAGGGTGTAGTGAGGTCAAGCTGTACTCCATGTCATGTCATGTACACTCTCCCTACATGCACCTTTGGTGGTTCGTATCACCATGAAAGTCACAGAGGTGTGGTTCCAACTGGTTAAACTTACAATGATTGGCTCGCACTTCACCCCCACCGTACACATCAGACACATCGCAACACCCAAGCTGGCAGCCACGCACCTGCACAAACTCAACTGGGATATAGACAGCCCACTGCATGTTGTGAGGCTGATGGAGCTACATGTGCTGTGCAATACTCATCTCATACCGTGAGTACATGCTGCAGGTCAGAATGTTGACCCCGAACACCCTAGACACTAACTACCCTGCTGCTCTACCATAATGCAGCATGAGTCATAGAGGCTGCAGGCCTATTGCTCCGCTCATGGTCTGCCATCTGCTTTGGCTTTACCCCAAGGCTGCACACAGCTGGGATGGCTTGCGACAAACCCATTCCTATACGCCTATGGGCAAGGGGGTGCAAGCACCGCAGGGCACGAGGTGTGGGCAAGTGGACCCCACATCATCGTGTGTAGCCAGCTGGCCACGCCTGTTCAAGAACGTCAGGACCAACACTTCTTCCCTCAATGGATGGATCTGACGACACACTGCTGGGTGTCACAGCTTGCGGTGGTCGAATGTCTTTGCAGTGGGAAACTGCAGGAACCTGCTGGGAGTGTTCTCCGCGTAGATGTATTGCTTGTTGTATGAGCGCTGCACACCAGCAGGCATGCAACCACAATTCAGTTGACACACGACACTGCATGAAGAAGATGAGAGATTGAGGGGGCAAACAGCTGTGGCAAGGCATGCCAACACCATATGATACAACACTGCAGGCATGTCTATTGTGGGTGACTATGAGATGCACATCAGAGGCAGCGATGCACCACATTAAAACAGTTTGCCTTAGCTGGTGACGAAGCCCACCGTCATGAAACACAGTAGACTAACTATGCTCACTACTGACGTGCTATGCCATGTGTATGTGTGTTGAGGGCTATATGACAAACACCTGTGCCTGCAGGTGGCTGATGGTGCAGGGGAATGGACTGCTTCATGGGCTGCCAAAGGCTACGAAGTACCACAGGACAGGTCACACCAGGCAACTTGCTGTGGTACAAGCCACTTGTTGATATGCATGACATGAGCATTGAACCTGGCACCCTCTGGTGACAAGCGACTGAAGCTGGTGACCAGGCACACATGCTGCAAGGTAAGGAGCAGGCCTCACCTCCTGGGGTCTAAGGTCTACAAGCTGCATGTCTGTCCACTGCCCATTAGTTGCTCTCAATAAAGGGCGGAGCTCCACCTGTGCGGCAAAACCCACCAACACAGTAAGCAATCAATGCATGGCCAGCAAGAGATTGAGGAGTCATGATGTGGGCAACGGTTTGCCCATGTTCATGTATCTCATGCACAGTTAATTGCTGTATGTGCTGTATTGTATTGGGGCGGGTTAGGGTTAGGGGCGATGTGTTGTGAGTCTACTCACATTGTGCAAGGATGCCTGCGCCCTGCGTTGACCAATGACATCGCCACTGCCTGGGACGTGGACTGTACACCCAGGCAAGTGTCCAGCTCCCAGAGGCACTGTCTCGTACTCTCGACTAATGAGGCTGCACGGAGAAGGCAGGAGGGCAGCAGCACACTGGCTCATGCCAGTCTTGCTGATGGCATCAGGTACGGCCAATGTGCGGGACATGTCAGGTTGCATCGACACAGCTATCGACACAACGCTAGCTATAGGTTGAGCTGGACGCATCCGGCAGCGACAAACCTGCGATACTCACAAAACCTGCTTGCGTCCTGTTCCTTTCGCACCTATTCATCTTAAAGTCTGGCGTGTGGTTTGCGTTCAGCGTGGTTGTTAGCGTGGTAGGTGCAGCGTGTGGTCTGCCCGTCGCAAGGGCCCTTTGCTGCGTAACGATTTGCGTGATGTCCAGGGTAGCAGAGGTGCCCGGCATGGTGAATGGTATACTACGAGTGGGACGCGTGCCCCAATGTATGCCAGGCTGAAACATGTGACCAAAAGGATGATGTGTTTCCATGCATCGCAATGGAGCATCGATGCAAGCGACGCGTTTGTGATGAAAGTGCGATGGCCTGAATGCACATTTGTTCCGTGTTGCAGCACTACATTGCTGCAACTGACAAGCTGACAGTCTTGAGGTGTAAGCTTTGGTCAGGAGACCAACGTTGCATCACCCAATCACGGACATGAAGCAACTCCCCTAATTCAGCATTAAACAGGGTTTAGCCTATGGGTAATCTCCCTCAACCAATGCCTTCATGACTATAGCGCCGTCGGCTGCACCCTTGATGACCACAAACTCCATCCATGGTGGCACGTTGCGTTCCCTGACCACGGGGCTACCCATAAAAACTGACAGGTTAACGCCTGAAAGGAATAGTTAGTTTTCTTGTGCTAGGCGCTGCCTGGCCTGGGGCAGCCGGTCATTGACGAGCTTACAGCCCTGCTGCTACTCCCTGCCAGGGGAGTGCATCACCACCTTGCCCTTCCACTGCACATCTCATGGGGGCCCTGCACGCCCACACCAATGCATTAACTTTTGAGATAGGGGTGTTGTCCCGGTCGAGCCACTTGCCCCATGGGGGGCCCTGGGGTGGTGGCACTGGGCCTGGTGCATCAGGTTGGGGTTGGGGGAGTGTCATGGGCAGGAGTAGGGGCCTGAGCAGGGGAAGCCTGGGCAGGTGGGGTGGGTGTAGGCAGGGCAGGTTGGGTCAGGGGGGCAACGCCTCCAAGCCCTGTCGGGCTGCTTAGGAAGGACTGCAACAGCACCTTGGCCCTCAACCTAGAGCCTTCATTGCCGTGGAACACTAAGCGTGGACCACTACAAAACGGTGTTTTTGTCTGTGTGGAGTTCCTATGCACACGGCATGCACATGGCATACACATGGGCATGGTCGCCTACCACCTACACCATTGCCTGGTCCTGAGGTCTATGATATAGAGCTGGCAGGACACACATGCACTGATTGTAAGCTGATGGCAGCTCAACAAAGTGGGGCACCCACTACTGTGCCGCAGCGGGCTGCAGCTGCTGCTGGGCCTTGGGTGGCTTGTCTCGCATCCGCTTGTACCCCAAGCCTGGGTACTCCTTGCCCTTGGTGGGCTGGGTGGGCTGGGTGGGCTCAGTTGCCTGCTCAGACTTGGTGCGCTTGCTGTGCTTGACTGGCAGGGGAGTGCTGGGCCCTGGCTCTGAGGCTGCTAGCTGTGTGGCTGCCTGGCTGCTGCATGGGGCCTGTGGGGGCTTGCGTGGTGCCACTACCGGGCACCACATCATGCCCCGCACTGCTGGCTCCAGGCTGGGCGCAGCAAGCGCTCTTCCACCTGCCCTGCTGGAGGCTTCCAGTCTGCAGGCCTAGTGGCCCTGCGTTTGTTCAATTGGCACTCACAGGGCTGCTGGCCATTTACTGCTGAGCTGACCCGGCTGGTGCGATGCTCATCCACAAGCACCACCCTGCCCCGCCGCTGGTCTGTTCCCCTGGGCCTGCACACCACCTTGCAGCAGGCACGCAGCACCGCATCCGCACCCCAACCTCCCCTGGTGCCAATGGTAGCTGCACAAAAGAACACCACCAGCTGCTTGGCACGCCCTTGGCGCTGCATAGACAACTCCGCCATCTCCTCCTCCAACTGCAGTCATGCACACAAGGCACGCAGGGTGGCTGACATGGTGGCACCATGGCTTCATGCCCAAGGCTTCATGCACCAAGGCTTTATGCCCAACCCACCACCTCTCAGTACACAACCCCTCCTACCCACCCTCACCTTCTTGAAGAACTGCTCCAGCGCCCGGTCCTGGGCTCCGCACAGCGGCAGGCGCTGCCGTGCCCACTTGGGGTCCAGGAACACCTCCCACACCGCGTCCCAGGTGGCCAGGGTGACGCTGATGTGCTTCAGGTTGGCCACCAAGGAGGTGCCGGCTGAGCTTGCTGCTGCCAGGTGCTAGAGGTGGGGCTTGGTTGGTGGTAGCCACCGCGCAGTGTCACAGCGGGAGTTGTTTAGGCCACGGGCATGCCGCAACTGGCCCTTGGTCAGCTTCCACCGGGCCAGCTGGTCTGCTATCAGCTGGCCTGACGTCTTGTCCCACACCCCTCAGGCTACGCTGACTGCCTGGGAAGCCGGGGTCGATGCCCACCCCAATCTGAGTGGCTGGGTCAAACACAAACCCTCGCGTCTCAGCTAGGGCCTTGCCAATGCAGGGGAGTCCTACCGCATGGGCCGCTACAGCTGCTGCATTTGGGGCTGCCGCTGGGCGGCTGTTGCTGGTGGAAGGACCTGCCGCTGGGGTGGGGCAGGAGGAGGGGGGAAGGGGCGTGTGTAGTGCACACACACGCTGACACTGTCTGTCTCCTTCTAATGTGCGCTCAGGCTGCTCAGCTGACAGGCATGCGGGGCATCTCGAACTCAAACCCCTGGTTAGCCAGCTTGCCCGTACTGAACCATTTGTCCCAAGGCTGGCTCCGGGCTGGCTCTGCGGTGAAGGTCTCCCTTGTCAGCCCCGGCTGCTTGCACACCCCGTGCAACGCCCTGCTGTCCAACTTGATGGATGCCCACCTTGATGGATGCCCACCTTGGCCATGGAAGTGAGAGTGAAGGGAGATGGGCAGGTCAGGATCCGGGGCCCTCCCCTACGCTTGCCCCGCTTTGACTGCCCTGGTACAGGTGGGGTGGAGGTGGGGGTGGAGGTGGTGCCCTGGTACAGGTGGGGTGGAGGTGGTGCCAATGCTCCAGGCACCGGCACACATGCACCGCATGGCGCATGCGGCAGGGCAGGGCAGGGGCAGGGTGTCTTGCAAGGAATCCTTGTGCTTGGCGGTGCTCTTCTGCTTCTTCGGAGGCATTGTGCCACTACACTCATACCAGATACCTCATACCAGTATGCCACTCTGCCACATCACTCTCGCATCTCCAGGAGCCACACCGAGCGGAAACACAACCCTAACTGCAACAGCAGTGACAGGCACAGAAGCCTGCTATGCAGAAGCCGATGCTGCACTGGTGTGAGGCTGGTGCACATTGATGCTGGTGCGTACATTTCACTTGTTCCAGCATCGACGTTAACCTTGGATCACCTCCCCCAAAGGTGCGCCACCATTAAGGATAGAGCAGCAGGTACAACAGAACAGCCATGAACCATGTGAAGAGTTGGGCTGCCTCAACTGTCTTGTCTCCCTGGGCAATGAGGCCATGAACGCAGTGAGCTGATACAGAGTATTGCTCACTAAGCACCCTATCATTGAGCCTTGCATGCACCGTTACCCTGCGTGAAACTCGGTTAGCACTTGGATACACAACAAAACACCACAGCATGACCATTGGTAGCTCTATCTTCCGCCACGGTTGTTCCACGTTGGCAGGGACCAGCTGGTTCAGGTTTAGAACCTTGGGCGGGGACTTGGTTCACATGGCTTATGGAAGGGCTTTCATCGCGTAACAGACATAGAAGCAGTAGCAGGTTGAGGTAATGCACATGCTGGAATGGCAGTGCAGAGTAACAGGCAGGGCTTGCATTTAACTTGGTGTTTTTTATACATGGCATGCCACATGGGGTGGCACATGGTCGTGCTGCAGAAGCCAAAATAACTAATGTCAACTGGTGTACCGCGAACTTTAAAGCCACTGGACGGATGGTGATTCTCGGCTTGTGCTTGTAACTCGCGACCTTCGGATATTGTCGGTTCGCCATTGGCCTTGTAGCGTTGCGTAGATTTCATCGTTGACCAGTGAGCTGTTGGAGTGTAGGTAAATAGTCATAGGAGTTGCGATGATGCTTAGCCTCGCCGTGGACCTTCCGCGTGAGGTACGCTTTCTGTCCATGTCGCGTTGGCAAACCTGTATGCATGCGTACGCTGTCTATCTCTTGACCCTCACCGACCCAGGTGGCTGCTGTTCTCCCTAGTGAGCCATACGCCCAGCTGGAGCTGGCTAACAAAATCATCAGCTTTGCGTACAGCCAAAAGGCAAGCTGTTTTGTGAGGGCGGCAGCCCTTAACAGCGCCATGTGCTGCACAGCTCCATGAAGGCCAGTCAGTGGCCCTGCCCAGCCAACAGTACAACACACCGTCTGTGCAGGTGTCACTAGTGGAAGCAGAGGCTCAGCAACTCCGGGAGGCATTGATAGCCAAGAACAACATAATAAAGCAACTGGTACGTGGCCTGAAGACGAGGGCTTGACTGCTGCACTTGCTGGCTGGGCCTGGGGCCATACTAATGGGGCTTGTCCTCTACACAGGAGCGAAAGGTTGCCAACATGGAGAACGAGGTGGCTGAGCTACAGGTCAAGGTAAGCAGGTTGCTGACTGCTAGCCAGCCCCTCATCTGCAGAGGCCAGCGCACACCAGTGCATCACACAAACTGGATGCGCCTGAAAGCTGGACGCACCTGGAAGGGTAGCCAGCACAGGCCTGCAGACTGCGTGCCTCCAGGCAGCCCAGCCAGTCAGGTAGCCTTCCTACATATCAGCACCTCCCAGACTCACCCTACAGAAGTCCATTAGCACTGAACCCACAAGCATATAACGCCCCTGTCCATGTCTTCTTTGGTTCAGAGCAAAATGGCAGTGGAGGAGCAACACCGCTTGGGCACAGAGAAAGGGGCTCTCATAGAGACAGTAAAACGCTTGAACCGTGAGGTGTCACGCCTGGATGCCTTCAAACGCAGCCTGCTGCAGCACCTGCACGACGATGAAGAGGTGAGGCGTCCCGGCCTCCTCTGGCAGGCCAGTGCCGGCCCTACACTGCCCACTGTCACAGCAGGTCACAGCAGCACAAGCAGCATGAGGGGGAAAGGGGAAGCACAGTAATGGCTCACACTGCCCCATTTCTGCTTTCACCAACGTTGTGGAAGCACCCCACAACACTTTGGACAGCCCCCGTACTCCTCATCTCCATCATTGCCATGCTTGCGCCTGTCTGAAAAGACGAGGAATGGTTGTGAATCATCTCCCTATGGCATGAGCCACTGCGCAGTGGCACATTGCTGTGGACCGCTGCGGCCCCAACAGCTGCCCCGCCCCTGGTCCTGTGCGCAGCCTGCGCAGCTGGACCACTCCGTAGCAGCCGTGGACTTGTCAACGGACCGCCTGGTAGCGGATGTGCTGCACAGCGCCATGAAGGCCACGCAGCATCCGCAGCAATCACAGTCGTCAGGGCCGCCACCAGGCCCCAGTGGTGGCGCCCACACCACCAGCTCCTACCTGCCACGATCAGGTGACTGCACCAGCTGCAGGGACTATCAGGCGCCAGGGGCATGCACCACGCCACTCACCACCATCCTTGCATGGCATTCCTCCATGCTCAGCATCACCATGCTCAGCATCACCATGCTCTGCTACACCCCCTGCAGACCAGGAGCATATCAGGAACGCAGGAGGTGACCATGTCACATTGCAGTCAATGGAATGAGCCCGATCCTGAGTGTGACTGTGTGACCATCTAGCCTTGGCAAGCAACAGTGAGTGCTGTCGCCCTGCAGGCCCTAGCACTTCAACTCAACACCTAGGCAGAGGAGGCCCTGCAGGGTACGCCAGCAGCACCCCCTCCCAGCCAGTCAGCCACACCAGCCCCAGAGGGCCCACCTCCCCACGGGCCTACGTCACCTCCACGCCCCAGCCCTCAGGCACCCACCACTACGGGTCATCCCAGGGCCAGTCCCAGACGTCAGGCAGCAGTGGCCAGTATGTCAGCAATGGCGGGCAGTACACCAGCAGCAAGGCAACAGTGGAGCCGAGGATGGAGGCCAAGGACTTCTTCAGGCATGCCAGGTCAGTGACTTGGTTGCACACTTGCAGTCACTAGCACACATTTAGTCCAGCTTCGCCGAGGCTGAAGGACACCTTGTGCAGGTCACTGCACACCAGCTGTGCCTGCACACCAGCTGTACGAAGTAGCCAGCCTCTTCCCTTGCTAGAACCAGCTGTGGACCTGCAGCTTAAGGACATCATGGCACATGGCACCATGGTCAGCTCAGCCCAATGTCCTCCAGTAGTGGTACTCATGGCTGCCATGTGCTGGTTTGGGTCATTGATGACTTGTCTGACAATGCTAACAGCAGCTATTGGTCACTGGGGCTGTTATGGAGTGGTAGGAGGGGGCCGTGGCCCCTCCAGGCGGAAGAGTTCACGCTGTTGAACACCTGCATAGTCTTACTATCATCATTACTATCATCATATCAATAACGTTGTTGTTACTATCATGCCGTGGCTGCAGGGCACAGCTATCTTACGAGGCCTTCTCCCAGTTCCTGCAAGCTATCAAGCAGCACAACGCCGGGCTGGCATCACGTGATGACACGTTGCGCTCCGCGCGCTTGATCTTTGGTCCTGGCGCGACAGGCCTCTACGACGTGTTTGAAGGCCTGCTCACGCGCAATGGGGCTGGCCTGTCGTGAAGACTCGTGGCCGACAGCTCCTTAGGATCTGTAGCCCACAGCTGTTCCCCGGAGCTGCTGCATTTGTAGTGCACAGCTCCTGTGACCAGCTGTCATACCTGAATCGTCGTGGCTTCTCATGAGGCCCTGTAGCAACGGCCTGTGCTCATGCTCACCCGCTCCGGCTGAGAATCAGAACTAGCAGTTGTGGTCTGCCGTGAGAGCCTACGTCAGGTCCCATATCATACCACGTGCAATGCTGCATTATATGATGCCATGGTGGTTTTTAGCCATGGCCTTTGCTCATGCTTATCACGCAGCTGTGACATGGATTGAGCCGCGGTGGCCTGCCATGGGGCTCTGCGCCGCTGACTGTGTGATGCCGTCTACTATGCTCTGTCATGTCAAATCGCACGTCTTATTGTATTTTTGTGGGTTGTGACCACACTGTAGTGCATGTTGTGACGAGGTGGCTTGCATGGCACGCATGGTTCCATGCACATTGACCTTCTCCACACCATACATCACCCTGCCAAATACAAGACAAACAAGCTGACAACTCTGTCTTGAGTGTGCATGCTGCGCGCCATTCGTCAGCTCAGCATGATTCATTATGGCTTCAATGCATATACCATCTGTTTGCCTACCGTTCCATGAGGTGCTTGGGTCTGTCACTCTTGATGGAGGCCGCCAAGTGCCACAGTTCACTGCACACTCTTGTTTGTGCTGCCATACCAGACTGATGGTCATCAGGATGCCTGTCTGCCTGCCTGTCTGCCTGCCCGTACCCTTGTTGCCTTGTCCTTGTAAGGCTGGGTATGGCTGCGTCACACAACCGTATATTGTCACGGGAAATCCTCCTGGAGGTGCGAGAGGGATGTGACGGAGTGACACACTGGTGGCCAAACCAGGGAGCTCTGCCAGCCAAGGGCAAGGAGTACCCAGGCTTGGGGTACAAGCGGGTGTGAGACAAGCCACTCAAGGCCCAGCAGCAGCTACAGCACGCTGCGATACAGTAGTGTGTGCCCCCCCCCCCATCTGAGCTGTCATCAGCTTACAATTAGTGCATGTTTTGTCATGCCAAGTCTACACGATAGCCCTAATGGGTCAGGCAATAATGTAGGTGGTAGGCGGCTCATGTGCCATGTGCACTGGGTTTACTCCACACAGCCCAATAACACCATTTGAGTCGGGCCACTATTGCCCACTAGTATATTCCCGCTAGTGGCTGCTAGTGGCCACTACTGGTCCGGCTCAAATGGAGGACCTAGTGAGGGACAAGGGGCATGACTTATCGTCAGGCTGCTACACCTAGTACAACAGGTGGCGAGGAGGGCAGGGTAGGGGCTGACAGGCTCTGTTAAAGGGTTTGGGACGATGATGTATGTACCCCTGGAGCATGGATGACATGCCTCGCATTACCGACATTTTGCGCGAGCTTAAGTCCGTCCGCATGCGCGCGCTTACACGTGCCTATGACGTCTCGTTTGTACTCTCTGGCAAGCAGTAGTACGGTCTCAGTGCTCAAAAGTCCCAAATGTAGTTTGTGTCTCGTGTCCTCGGCAGCGTCGGGGACCTCGCGATGTGCACCTCGGAGCAACTCCAGTGCACCCTCACAGGTCAGCTTGCAGGCAGCCGCCAGATTACAGCAGTTACCGCTAGCTGCTGTGCTTGCAACAGCCTATGCGCTGTTGTCTTTGCAGCCTCTTTCACAGGCCCCCAGCAGTGTGCCACTAACCCTGATTAGTTTGCCGCTATACTTAGTGACATGTGCAAGTTTGTGATGCTGGCTGCCCTGTAACCGATGCTCACCGCTAATGCTTGCTCTCGCTGCAGGAGGCATCCTCGCTGCTGGTGTCAGAACAGGCAGTGCAGCTGCAGGTACAGCAGCCAGCAAACCCACAACTGTTGATAGAGCCCAGCCCACCTGACCTCAGCCGCCCTCAGCCCTCCCCTGAGCCCAGCGCCCATGCCCTGAGCAGCCCTGAGGAGGACCAGCAGCCCAACCACCTGGCCCATGGTAGCCCTGAGCCACCACTCCAGCAGCCCAGTGCCACTGTCCTGAGCGGGCCTGGTCAGGCATTGCTGCCAGGTCCCCCTGCCCTAAGCAAGCACGAGGCCCGCAAGGCGCGGCGCGTGTTCCCCTCCCTCATCCCCCCTCCAGCGCTGCCTGCAGCTCAGGACCAGCTGGCAGCCGTGTTCAGGTGAGCCGGGCCACAGGCTGTGGACAGGCTGCGGCCACAGGCAGGCTTCGTGAGTGGCACAGCAGCAGCAGCCAGCAGCAGCAGCAGGGCGGTCCTGCAGAGCCTGATCTGCGGCCTGCTACAGGACCTGCAGAGGCCTCCACAGCTCAGGGCACAATCACAGCATGCTGCCATCATGCCTGTGTCACAGCACCACCACCCACAGCGTCAAGGCAGGACACCCAGGCCGCGCCCTGCACCACATCACACCTGCAGTGCCTTGGTGTTGCCATGCGGCATATGTTGCGTTGTGTTGTGGGGTGGCAGCTGGGTTGTTAGGTTGAATGCGCAGCAACGGAGCCGTACTAATCGACAAGCCCCTGGGCTGGACCAGCTTTGACGTGGTGGCCAAGCTGCGCTCCGCCCTGAGGTCGCTAGGAGTAAAAAAGGTGGGGCGGGCCTCCTGCCACCCTCCTCACCCCTCAGGCCTGCTGTGAGCTGGTGCAGTGTGTCTTGGCAGCAGCTGGAGGTATGACACTAGGGCTAGGACCTGGACTGCCTTTGTAGCTGGCCTAAGGCTGGGTTCACAAGGCGGTGGGACACTGCTTACCTGCTTCGCCCTTCCACCTGTTCAGTGGGGCCTTGCTTGGCTGGGTAGAGGTCACAGCTGAGCTGACCAGGCTTATGCGGTGCTGATGTGACCTTGCGATTTTACAGAAGCACATGGCAGCACAGTTGTTCCCCTACTACTATATTACTACAGGGCAGGGGCTGTGTTATCTGTTCTCCAAACTGTTTGCATGCAGCAAGCATCCGGTACCACTACCGGATTCACTACCCCAACCCACTTGCGAAGGCTGGGCAATCTATGATGGCATGAACACATGCTATGCTGGCCTAGGGTGCTCGGTCTCGCAGCCCCTTTACAGCACCTTGCAGCAGGCCAGATGCACTGTGGCGGCAACCCCTCACCATCCTGCCCAAGTCCATCTTGCCATGAAGACCAGGGGAACAAGTAGAAGGAGATGATCTGACCTCCTCGTCAAGCCCAGGTCTCGGCTGCCAGACAGTGACTCATGAGCAGCCCAACCCAACCTAGATGGTGTTCTGTTGACCCTGTGGTGTGACCTGTCAAGGCAGGGGTGTGACCTGTCAAGGCAGGGGTGTGACCACTTCAGGCAGGGGTGTGACCTGTTCAGGCAGGGGCGTGTCCTGCAGTGCAGGTGGGCCACTCAGGCACCTTGGACCCCATGGCCACCGGGCTGCTGATACTGGGCACAGGAGCAGGCACCCGCTTCTGTGATGAGTTCACAGCCATGCGCAAGTCCTACTCAGGTGGCCTGCTGGGCACTAACCCTGGGTGCTGCTGCCCAGCCCACAGCAGCTCACTGTCTGCGCTACGCCATGCCATGCATGCATGCCATGCCATGCCATGCCATGCCATGCCATGCCATGCCATGCCATGCCATGCCATGCCATGCCATGCCATGCCATGCCATGCCATGCCATGCCATGCCATGCCATGCCATGCCATGCCATGCCATGCCATGCCATGCCATGCCATGCCATGCCATGCCATGCCATGCCATGCCATGCCATGCCATGCCATGCCATGCCATGCCATGCCATGCCATGCCATGCCATGCCATGCCATGCCATGCCATGCCATGCCATGCCATGCCATGCCATGCCATGCCATGCCACGCCACGCCACGCCCACAGCCATCAGCAATGCAGGACAGCCAAGTGGAGTCCCTCCCCCTTCCCCTGCTGCTGCTGTGACTGCTGTCCCCCTTGCTGCTGCTGCTGATGCCGCTGCCCCCTCCGCTGCTGCTTCTGCTGCTGCACCTGATGCTGCTGCCCCCTCTGCTGCTGTCATCTTGTTCCAGTGCTGCTGCTGGCCTAGATAGGACGCTGCTATGACTGCCCTGCTGGTCCCCCTGTGGCAGGTGTGATGAGGCTAGGGGAGATCACACCCTCGTATGACGCAGAGACCCCCGTGTCTGCCCAAGCCCCATGGCAGCACCTCACAGGTGACGACATGCACAGCTTTGACTAGGGGTACGTTCTGGCAGCGTCCTTTAGCACAGCACCCACAGCACCCACAGCACCCACAGCACCCACAGCACCCACAGCACCCACAGTACCCACACCACCCACAGCACCCACAGCACCCACAGCACCCACACCACCCACACCACCTTGCACCCTGCAGCACAGCACTTCACAGCACCCACAGCACCCACAGCACCCACACCACCCACACCACCTTGCACCCTGCAGCACAGCACTTCACAGCACCCACAGCACCCACACCACCCACACCACCCACACCACCCACACCACCTTGCACCCTGCAGCACAGCACTTCACAGCACCCACAGCACCCACAGCACCCACAGCACCCACACCACCTTGCACCCTGCAGCACAGCACTTCACAGCACCCACAGCACCCACACCACCCACACCACCCACACCACCTTGCACCCTGCAGCACAGCACTTCACAGCACCCACAGCACCCACACCACCCACACCACCCACACCACCTTGCACCCTGCAGCACAGCACTTCACAGCACCCACAGCACCCACACCACCCACACCACCCACACCACCTTGCACCCTGCAGCACAGCACTTCACAGCACCCACAGCACCCACACCACCCACACCACCCACACCACCTTGCACCCTGCAGCACAGCACTTCACAGCACCCACAGCACCCACACCACCCACACCACCCACACCACCTTGCACCCTGCAGCACAGCACTTCACAGCACCCACACCACCCACACCACCCACACCACCTTGCACCCTGCAGCACAGCACTTCACAGCACCCACAGCACCCACACCACCCACACCACCCACACCACCTTGCACCCTGCAGCACAGCACTTCACAGCACCCACAGCACCCACAGCACCCACACCACCCACACCACCTTGCACCCTGCAGCACAGCACTTCACAGCACCCACAGCACCCACACCACCCACACCACCCACACCACCTTGCACCCTGCAGCACAGCACTTCACAGCACCCACAGCACCCACACCACCCACACCACCTTGCACCCTGCAGCACAGCACTTCACAGCACCCACAGCACCCACACCACCCACACCACCCACACCACCTTGCACCCTGCAGCACAGCACTGGCAGGACCCAGCCTCGCCCTGGCAGCACCCCGCAGCGCCACACCAGCTGCAGCCTGGCACCACCCGCATTGCCGACACCTTGGGAGGCCACTGCAGGGTGGGGCTGCAGCACAGGCACAGCACTGGGGCGCAGCACTGGGCCCCTGCACACTCTGGCAAGGGTGAGCACCCTGGCAGCAGTCAGGCACCTGACCAACGCAGCCAGGCGCACCCTGGCAGTGCGGCACTACTGGCCCTGTCCGTGTGGCCCCCGCATTGGCTCCCGCACTAGGCCCCGCACTAGGCCCCGCACTAGGCCCCGCACTAGGCCCCGCACTAGGCCCCACGCTACAGGCTTGACAGCAGGCAGTAGGTGGCAGCCTGCACGGTACTGCAGCCTCACCCAGGACACTTCACTGACCAAGTGAGCCCAGCGGGCAATCACAGCGCAGGCCAGGCAACCACTTGCAACCCTTTGCTCAGTGGCTGGCACTCAGCTGCAGCCCCACACGTAGCAATAGGTGGACACAGGCACAGGACAGGTGGCACACAGGCAGCTGCGGCCCACCTGCTGCTGGGGCCTTCAAGGCTGCTGAGGTGCCCTGCGTAAGGCTGGGCAGGCACCTGCCTATGGCACAGCATGGTGGGCAGGGTACCCTCCCTACCATCCACCCACCCACCCACCCTCACCTTCTTGAAAAAGTGCTCCAGCGCCCGGTCCTTGGCTCCATACAGCCTCAGCCGCTGCCGTCCCCACTTGGGGTCCAGGTACACCTCCCACACTGCGTCCCAGGTGGCCAGGGTGACGTTGATGTGCTTGAGATTGGCCACCAGGGAGGTGCCGGCTGAGCTTGCTGCTGCCAGGTGCTGGAGGTGGGGCTTGATCGGTGCTAGCCACCGCTCGGTGGCACGGCGGGCATTGTTCAGCCCGCTGGCATGCTTGACCTGGCCCTTGGTCAGCTTCCAACGGGCCAGCTGGTCTGCCAGCAGCTGGCCTGTCGCCGTATCCCAGGCTGCGCTGACTGCTTGGGTGACGCCAGGGTCAATGCCCACCCCAATCTGTGTTGCTGGGTCGAACACAAACTGTCGCGTCTCGGCTAGGGCCTTGTCAATGGGGGGCAGCCCCAGCACATGGGCCGCTACTGCTGCTACTCATGGGGCTGCCACTGGGCTGCTGTTGCTGCTGGAGGGGCCTGCTGAGGGTGGGGCAGGAGGGGTTGGGAGGGGACGGGGGTAGTGCACACACACACTGACGCTGTCTGTCTCCTTCTAATGTGTGCCCAGGCTGCTCAGCTGCACACCCCACTCTGCTTCTATGCCCAGACAGCAACACACACACCACCTGAATGAAGGACAAAGGATGCCCGCTTGCTTGCTTGCTGTGCTTGCTTGTATGCTTGCATGTCAAACTGATTCTCCCTCGCCTCAGCTTCAGGCACTCTGACCTTTGTTAGGGCTGGTCACAGCCGCCCCTGGTGGCCCCCTAGCCAGGCAATGCTGGCATGCCTAGCAGGCCGCATCCAGGGGGTGGTGGGGCACGGGCTCCCCTGCCCTGAGGCATGAGAGGTCTGCATGAGGGAGACAGAGCAAGCCTGCATGCTTCTCACGTGCCCACTTCTCCCTTACCCTCTACCCACCCCTTCCAAGCAAGGGCTGAGTGGAGGGGTAGGGTAGTGCTTCCCTCAGTCCTTTGGGGTGGGTCAATGGACCCGTGAACCCTGGGCAGGTGCGGGTGCTCACCCTCGTACAAATAGGGCACCCTCATACAAGTGCTCAGAGACCTGACTTGGTCTAGCCAAAACTAGGCAAACCTCTGTGTACTCACCGCGTTCCTAGTTTGTGCTTGTGTTGAGCAACACCCAGTGCCATCTTAACATCCTGCTGGCCACCCTCCTGCCCCTAACACCTGGAAACCTTGTCAACCCATCCCACTCCACACTGCTGCTGTGCACTCACACGGAGGCAGGGGCAGGTTGAGGTCACTGCCCACCACCTCCTAGCCCCCCTCACTGCCCGCTTGTCGCCTCCCCTCCCCCTCCCCTGCCTTGTTGTGTGCCGGCGCAGATGAGCAGGTGCAGTCCGCAGCAGAGAAGTTTGTGGGCAACTTACAACAGCTGCCACCCATGTTCAGTGCTGTCAAGGTGGCGGGGCAGCGGCTCTATTGGGCTGCCAGGGAGGGCCTGGAGGTGGTCAGGTGCGCTGACATGGGCACTGGCCAGCACCCACCTCACCTTAGGACCGCTGCTGCTGCCACCACCATTACTGCCGCTGCCACCACTACCACCACCACCGCCACTGCCTCTACTGCCGCCCCCACTGCCTTCGCTTCCACCGCCCTAGCCATGGCTGTCGTCACCACTGCTCTTCCTGTTGTTGGCCGCAGGCAGCCGAGGGCGGTTCAGGTGTTCAGCTTGACGGTGTGGAGGGAGGGGCAGGCAGCGCAGGACCTGCACTTCCACATGCACTGCAGCAAGGGGACCTATGTGCGCAGTGTGGCTCACGACCTGGGGCAGGCATTGGGGTGTGGGGCACACCTGACCGCACTGCGCAGGTCAGTGGGTGGCTTAGGTTTAGGCCCACCCTGCCTGGATGCAAGCATAGGAACAGCAGCTGGTCCAGGCTCCCTGCCATCAGGGCCGTGCCCTGCACTTGCTAGGGGCTTGTAGTTCTACCCTGGACACAGCCGGCTCTTCCTCAACTGCTGTTGTTGGGAAGAAGAGGGAGCAGGCTATGCATACACCACGTTATGCCCCCTCACACTTGGCCCTAACTCTCATGTTGCTGGTATGTCGTATGCTTGCTCACTTACTTACATGGATTGTGTGCTGGCTCAATGATATCCTCCTCACCACCATCATTGACTCCTCGGTGCCCTGGCACTGCCCTGGGATGACCAAAGCAACCACCCCATGCTGATGCCTGACATACAGCCTGCTCGGTCACATTCGCTGGCAGCAAACCCCATTTACACTGCCACCACGTGTTCATACCTGGACATCAGCCACACCAAGAGGGTGTGACACACCTTGTGTCCCCATTCACCTTTCTTTGCTGTCTTTGGTGGCATGAGCTGGTATTTGTTTGTGGCTGGTCTTAGCGTTTTGACATTGAGACTGGCGTTGGCGCCTGCATTGGTGTCGGCGTGGGCTTCAGCGTCGGCGTTAGCTACTGTGACATGCCAATGGTGTGCAGGGAGACGGTGGGAGATTTCTCTGTCTCGGTCGCCTGGCAGCTGCCCGACCTCATCGACCAGCTGGCAGAAGCCGAGCTGAGGGCTGTAGGCCAGGGCCAGGGCACAGCCAAGAAGCTGAGTATGAGGGCGGTGCAAAAGCTCGGCCACGGGCTGCTGCCTGCGCTGACGGCATGGCTTGTGGTGTTGAGCTGTTTTGATGCGTTGTTGACCTTGGATGCACATGCCAGGGGCAGCAGCAGAGACATGGCCTCGCCTGGACAGCGTGTGTGAGGTGCTGATGGCCACTACTTAGCAGCTGCGAGTAACGAGGATGAGATGGGGTTCAATGACAGGATGGCAAGGAGTCTATGGCACTAGCTGTGGAAAGATGTAGCGTTGAGAGAGTGACAGCAGCTGCTCTGTTGTAGGGTTGAGGTCCTGGCGCGACAGACCTCTACGACGTGTTTGAGGGCCTCCTTACGCGCAGTGGGGCTGGCCTGTTGTGAAGGCTCGTGGCCGACAGCTCCTTAGGATCTGTAGCCCACAGCTGTTCCACGTAGCTGCTGCATTTGTAGTACACAGCTCCTGTGACGAGCTGTTATACCTGAACCGACGTGGCTTCTCATGAGGCCCTGTAGCAACGGCCTGTGCTCATGCTCACCCGCTCCGGCTGAGAATACGAACTAGCAGCTGTTAGAGGGCCTAAGGATTGTAAGGACAATGCCAGTGCACGGACAAACAGTTGTAAACAAAAACTTGCCAAAAATATGCATTAGGCACACTAGCAGTAGCTTTTACAACAGCGAGCTCGCAGCCTGTGTTTGATTTGGTTTATTTTGGTGTGGCATGAGGGCTGCAGGGATTTAAAAATTGTTAGAGGGCCCAGTCGGCACAGGAGGAGACATCAGCGGCGCCGCGAGCCATCTGAGGCGGGAACACAGAGCCTTTACAACAGATCAGCTGCTGTCACTCTCTCAATGCTACATCAACAGCCAGTGCCACAGCCTCCTCGCCATCCTGTCACTGAACCCCATCCCACCCTCGTTACTCGCGGCAGCTACCTATCATGCAAGCCTGGCAGGACCGATTTGACCACCCATGCTGTTAATCTAGATGTATGACCACCCATGCTGTCAATGTAACCAACAGTGCAAGCCAGACGCCCAAGCCTGCTGATGCAGCGCATCCTCTACCACTCACAAGGAGCATAACGCATGGTCACGCTCAACAAGTGGTGCCACAGGAGATGGCAACACACAGGAATGCAAGGGCAAGGGACCTGGTGCACGTCTCCACACAGCCTGCTGCACTACACAACACGACTGGGGCACTGGCACTGGCAAGAATCAGTCCAACTACCCTCTTCAACACGGAACACGGTGTTGTCTGCCAAGAATCTTTTCACACAGTTTGCTGATCACCATGAATGGCCGGTGTCTGCAATGAGGGCCTAGTCGGCACCACCAGCACCAAGCGCTCATCATCCCAATGTGGTGAGTCAATGTGGATCATCACCTCGTTTGCTGTCTGAGCCATCTGAGGACTTGGGATTCTTAGTGAAATGCCATGCATGCATAATGCATGTGCAGGCCTGTGAAGCATGCGTCTACAGTCGGTGGAGCACGCAATGGCGTGTCACCTGGCCTGCAGGGAGACGTAGCCACACTGCTGAGTGCTCAGGTTCTGAAGGCCCAGCTTGGAGTCAAGGAGCTGGACAAAGTTGAAGAGCAGGACGTCCAGGGCCTGCAGCTCGCGAGCAAACTTGTACACCTGCGGCAGGAGAGCACCGCTCGTACCTTGCACCCAGTCCCATCACAGTGATGATGCCCAGCACCACACCGATCATGTGCGCCTCTGCGCCACTCATCACCATCAACAAGCAGCACAGCAATGCGAACACCAGGCCACCTAGGAGTCGCACCCGCTGGCAAGGTGGGCAGGCAGGGTGCTGTGCAGGCCTCTATGCTTCACACTCCCTGGCAACGCTGCACCTGCCATCATGGTCAGCAATGAGGGGTACACCCAGCAGCTACCCACCCATGCCCTGTTTCCACACAACCCAGGTTGGCCCAGTGGGCAAGGTTGGCAGGCAGGGTGCCATGCAGGTATGTAGTTGTGAGAGACATTGAGGACAACATGGTAAGCAAGCTGTCACAGGCATGCAAGATTGCAGATCACATTGGTGCAGGTGTGCCAGAGGCTGGATTAGGAGCCTGGCTTTTGCATCGCACGCCTTCTCTATGCCTCATACCTGCACATCCGGTAAGTTCCGTGCTTTCAGCAGCTCATAGTCTGTGGGCATGGTGATCTCATCGGCGATGTCATGCGAAGACCTGTATGAGACAGACATCCGTATTGTATGCTGTATGCAAGTGCATGTGCAGGTGTGAGGGTGTGAAGCAGGAATGCAACCGCATCAGGTACACCAGCGTACCTGATGTTCCCATCCTGCAGGCTGAACTCCCAGCCCAGCCCCACTTTCAATGTAATGTCGTTGAACGGCTTGTTCTCCAGCGTGAGCAGCAGGTCATGCAGCAATACCTGCAGCATGCACGAGCCGGGCGCCAGCAGCAGGCAAGGGCATATGTTGTATACATAGGATGCTCAAATGCCAAGCAACCGTCCTAACTGTCCGTGCTAACTGTCCGAGCTGCTAGGTGACCTTGAGAGGGAGGCCCAGGGCGTGGCAAAGATGTGTTGTCCACTGGCATCTACAGACTCTACAGCTCGGCCACACAGACCCACACTGTCTCTGGTTGAGGGATCTCAGAACCAGTGTTCATGACATGTGGGAGGCTCACCTGCACTTTGGCTTGCTGTACCAGGGAGTCATCGATGGGCTTGATGGGATGCTCGAAGTACTGGCTGCCCAGCAAGCTGCGGATGTAGTAGTTGTTCACACCGGCAGGCAGAAGCCGCTCCCAGAAGGCGCTGGAGCGGTCGCTGAATGCTTTCCTGATGTCACGCTCCTTGCCAGAAAGCTGCAGGCAGAGGCAACAAGTGCAGGGTGGGAGATGCTACAGTTTCCAAATTGGGAGGCATTGGATACCAGCTTGGCCATGGCCCCTGTGCAGGCTGGAGACTGAGGTGGGAGGTGGGAGGATGCTATAGTGCCTAGCCCTGGGGCAACTGGATACCAGCTTGTCTCACATCCAGCTCAGGTCAATTGTGGCAGATAGAACAACCAACATGTCATGCACACTTAAGTTCGACCCCTTGGGAGGCCAGGCAATAGCGCAGGCATAGACTGGCACTGCCTTCCCATACGGCCTCTTGACACACACACATAACAGTTTGATTGCATGCCCGGCTTGGTTGTACGGTTCTTACCGTCTTGTAGAGTTTTTGTATCCAGCTGATCTGGGAGCTCAGGCGGGCTAGGGGCTCGCGGAACATGAGCAGGTTCACAAACTCCTTGCAGAGAGACTGCTCTCCTGGTGGCAGCGTGAACTCATTGGCGTAGAAGTTCCAGCCTTGTTCCCTGCACTTCACACAGTGAGGCCAGGGGTGAGGGCCAAGCCCGTGTGACTGCCACTCCTCCCTAGGCCACCTGGCTACCAACGAAGCATCATGAGGTACCCATGGCAAGAGTCCATGCATAGGCGTGGTGGGTGGCTGCCCTGCTTTCTAACAGCTGGCCTCATAAGTCGGCTGACGGGCTGAGAGGTTTCATTCAGCTGCCATGATGATAATTATGCTGGCAGCTGGCTATGCTTACTCTGGGTTTGAGAAGTGTTACGACAGTGACACTGACAAACTCCAAAGGGGGTGTGCAGGGTGAACACGGCAGCAGTGTAGCTCACTTTAGCAAGGCCCAGCGAGCAGCGCAGCCAAGCTGGGCACGTTTGTCTGACTGGAAGTTGACAAACCAAGGATGGCTGACAGCTGCCTTGCCAGTGAGCCTGGACTCCACGCGCTTGTGCTCAGGTGTTGCTACCCAGCGTGGCTGGTCAAAGAACTTGCGCACCATACAGTTTTGCCGCTCGCCAAAGCTCTGCAAAAGAAGCAGGCATCCCTTGCTTGTTATCAAAGTTGCATAAACAGGGACATGCAGTGCTCCTAGGTATGTGTTTACCTCTGTCTGGCAACCATTTGTCTCAGCTGACTGGCACAGGTTTGTGCCACCAGACTTGGAGATGTGGAAGAACTGGACAGCGCCCTTGTTGGCGATGGACTTCTTGTGGAGCTGGAATAGCTGCAGGAGCAGCTTGTCTACTTGCAGCTGCACCGGCCGGGAGAATGGGCCGCGTTCTATCCGCTGCTTCACCAGCGCGCCCAGGATCACTCGACGCGCGACCGGGTACCCCAGCCTGCTGGACACCTGCACAGGGCGGACGGGGTCACGCAGGCGGGCGATGTGATACTCTGGGCCTCCTTTGCCACATTGCCCTTTCAACCTTACCTGCGCTAGCCTGCTGCTTAAATAGTCCAGCACTGTAAGCGTGGCAGTCTCGTTGAGCGGGCTGTTGGCGAGCTGCACTGCATCGTATACTATCTCCCTGATGGCGTAGTTGTGCAGCTCATGAATCTGCGCTAAGGCTGTGTTGGGAGACTGTATGAGCCACTGAACCAGGGAGTTGTACTGGCTCAATGTCCTGGACGAATTGCCACCCCCGCTGTCAAAGGTTGCACCAAAGGCTTCCTCAAATGTGGTAGCGTTCGTCTGCTGCACCAACAAACTCTGCCAAGCTCGCAAAGTATCTGGTGCGACGCCTTTACGCTGGTGCACTAGCCGGGCTGCACAGGCTGGTGGAGCTAGGCACAGCAGTGCCAGGAGCACGAGAGCTGCAACCTTGGAACTCCTTGGACTCCTGCTGGCGCTACAAAGGTCGCCGCAACTCCACATATTGCATCCTTGCAATATGCTGCCCGCGTTCACGCCCACTGCATTCATCAGGCCGTGAGTTGACTGGCTCGTGGGGGCTGGCGATTGTGACTGATAACTGGCGATGGCTAGCAGGGTCCGAAGTCTTGCACTGGCGACCGCGAGCTACTAACTACTTGCCGTTGCAATGACGGCAGTTACTTTTGATGAATGGGAATGGGACTGGTGCGCAAGCAAGCAGGAGTGGGACCCGCTGCGGAAGTGGCAGCGGCGGCACCAGCGGCAGCACTAGTGTCATGTGTATCATGCCATGAATCAAACGAACAACCCATTTATCCTAACAAAGGAGATGTGTGTGAGCGACAGCATGCATAGGGTAGGGCTTGAGTTACGGACACAGTCCCGTTCTAGGTTAGGGACTCAGTACCATCTGTCACTACCTGTTGTGGAGATACAGGTTATAGCCTGGTGCACGCATCCTGCAATGCGAAAGCTCGCCCTAGCACCATCGCGACTAAACCCTCCGCGATGTGTTGTGCGCTTGGCTGCGCGCTGCGATGTGCTGATCGTGGATGCCAACAATGTCATCCCGCTCATTCGCTCAGATGCCACCAGTCTTCACAGCCATCTGGCCGGTCCCACCGCAGCTGGCTTTACTGCTGCTTTCGCGACCTACTTGAGAATGCTGGTATCAACCACCACAGCCAAGGAGTGCTTTGTTGTCTTTGACCGGCCGGGTGGGTAGGTGGGTGACCTGCTGCAGCATTTACAAGCACAAAGCATGGTTGATGGCACATGCCTAAACCTGAGCCTTCCTTCCTTTCTGCGCGCCCTGCACTGCCAGCTCGCAGTTTGGATGTCGACGAGCAGCACTGGTGGGAGCAGCGGCAAACAGAGGTGGCACAGCAGCTGCAGGCAGTTCAGCATCAACTGGAGCAGTTGCACCACTTCTTGCCCGCTCCCTTCCCCTTCCCCTTCCATGACAGTCCCCTGCACCTCCAGCATGGCTACTACCAGCCAACTGCTCCACCTTCAGTGGATGTTCAGCCAGCTGCATGGCCCCAACCTCAGGTCGAGCAGATTGGTGCGGGTGAGAGGCCCACAGCCAGGGAGGTTGTGGCAGAAGGTGTTGTGGCACCTGGCAGTGCAAGCCCCTATGTAGCCTCACATGGAGGGAGCGGTGACCACAGCGTGCTGCTGGCTGAGCTGGTGGACATTGCAGAAGAGCTGCTGCGCCTCAGGGATGGGCTGCACCACCTGGCATGTGTCATGGTCAGCAGGTCGCAGCTGGTGCCAACCTACAAATCTGCAGCTGTCAGTGCCACCCAGGAAACAGACCGGCTACAGTCACATAAGAGAGGCAAGCAGCAGCAGCAGCAGCCACAGCAGCAGCCACAGCAGCAGCCACAGCAGCAATGGCAGCAGCAGCAGCAGCAGCAGCAGCAGCAGCAGCAGTCACGGCACCAGCAGCAGAAGGGGCAGCAGCAGCAGGAGCAGCAGCAGCAGCAGCAGCAGTCACCAAGAAAGAGTAGCCTGGGCAGCCCTATCCCAGATCCTACGCCCCTGCTGAGACAGCATCCCAGGCGGCCCCCACCTACTGGCACCAGCAGCCTTGCTATGCTCAGCACCGCGCCATCAGGCCAGCGACCTGACAGCCCCCCAGCGCCACGCGCCAGGTCTTTGACTGTTCACTGCCCAGACCCAGGATCAAATCTCAGCGGCAGCAGCAGCAGCTCGGCTGGCCTCACTGGGCTGGCAACCCAAACACACACCCCTGACTGCCCTGTATCAAGTCCCATTGCCTCGGGATCTACATCTGCGCTGCAAGCAGTGGTGCAGCAGCAGTGCCAGCAGCTGCACTCCCACCGCCTGGCCCTCACTGCCCTGCTGCAGCAGCTTCAAGGGCCTCAGCGTCAGCCTCACTGGCAGCAGCAGCTAGGGCCGCACTTGAGCCGCTTTGGGCAGGCTGCCAAGGGGTTGGGGTGTTGCGTGCTCACACCCCCGCCCGGGTGTGAGGCTGATGACGTCATAGTGGCGTTAGTGCACTTGCTTACCCTGCCGCATCCTAATCAAGCAGGGCCGGGCCCAGCTGCCCTTGGTGGAGACAGTTTGGGTCAGGCACTGACAATGCAGGCAATACCTGGCCAGGCGCTGCCCGTCAAAGCCAAGATGAGCCTGGAAGGTTCCAGTGGCCACACCAGCAGCGCAGTCAGCAGTAGAGGCTCAGAGGCAGAGGCGAGCCTGGACACCAGCAGCGCAGTCAGCAGTCTTAGCAGCAGGCAGGCCAGGGGCACTGCCTACCAGTCTGGCCCCCCTGCCTTTGACCAGACAGCCTTTGACCAGCCAGCCAGCCGGCCCCAGGTGTGTGTGGTCAGTGGTGACAGTGACATCATGGTCACACTATCCTGGCCAGGTGTGACGTGGTGTGAGGTGCTGCAGATGCCTGGCCAGGGGGCGGCAGGAGGGGAGCCCTTACAGCAGCAGCAGCTAGGCAAAGGACAGCAGCAGCAGCAGCAGCAGCAGCAAGCAGTGGGAAAGGCAGGCACAACAGGGCCAGCCCATGCCAGTGGGGAGGTCCCGCCTGAGCCTCAGCCAGAGGGGCCGAGCAGCAGCCAAGCCGCCAGCCAGGGCGTCAACCCCCAGCTGTTAGTCCAGCCCAGCCCCCATGTTGTTGCCATGCAGTCCCAGTGCCTGCATGGCATGTGCTGGCTGCCCCTGCGCCTGCACTCCGCCCTGCAGCTGGAGCAAACCTCTCTCTCCACCCCCACACTCTGCCGTGACCTGCCGCATGCAGCCTGGCCACCCCCCTCAGCTCTTAATAGCCTGGGCATGGGCAAAGTGGGGGCTGCTGCTGCTGCTGCCCAAGGGGAGGATGGGGAGGACCGCGCGGAGGGGTCAGCGCAGGGAGCAGGGTGGGGCGGCGGCAGCAAGAGGCGGCTGCAGGCTGTGCTGCTGCCTGACTACTTAGCGCTCGTAGGCAAGAAGGCGGTAGGGCTGCCTGGCGCTGGCTGCAGCTCTGCCCAGGCAGTCAGCCTGCTGAGAAGGTGATTGGGGCGGATAAGGGTGAAGGGACGGGAGGGGAAGAGGAATGGCAGATGCACAGGGAGGAGGAGGGGGAGCAGTTAGGGAGGGCCTGGGGTTGAGGTGGTGGAGGGGAAGAGGGGAGAGGTTGATGGATGGTGATCAGCCTGGGTACCTCCATGGGAGCACCAGGCGACTTGTGGGACCATAAGGTCTCATGAGACTCACAAGTGAGTCGCTGACTCACTGAGGGGTTAGGGTTAGGGTTAGGGTTAGTCGCTGACTCGCTGAGTACCCGGCTCAGGGCCTCAGGCCACCTCGGCATGACCCTGGGGTTGACCTCAGCACGACCCGTGGCTAGCGTGTCTCTTCTATTATCTTATCAGGGAAAGGCCATGCTCAGGCCAACAAAACTCATTCAACAAGGAACAACATGTTGGCCTGTGGATAATCTCACTCCGCTACAACGTTATTGAAGCATCCTCGCGTGATGAGCGCGTCGGTACAGTGGCGCGTCGGTACTCCGACCTAAGGCCCGTAAGGACCCGAAAGGCCATGCTCAGGCCAGCCCAGGAGGATGCAGGGTCAGGCCGTGCTTGCATTGCTCTGTGTCACAGGCTGCAGTCCCTTCCGGCTGCCTAGACCTTCACAGCTGCAGTGCCTAGGACCAGGTCTGGTGTGAGAGTGAACCTGGTGAGCTGACACCAGCCCTCACAGACTCGACTGTGTGCAGGTTTGGCAGCGTGCAAGGCATCGCCCGGGCGGTGCAGTCAGGCCAGCTCAGTGCTCGGCTGCAGCCCATCCAGCGGCCCGGCAAGCAGGCCCGCAAGCAGCTCGACAAGCAGTCCGGCTCTGGAGTTCAGCCCACCACCCCGCCACAGGGTCGTCAGCAGCAGCAGGAGGCAGCAGGTGCTGTGGCTCCCACTGGCCTCCCACCCGGGCTGCAGCAGGCGCTGGTGAACCTGCAAGTGGTCAGGCCCAGGGCGGATGCCTGGGTGCTGCCGCTGGCTGCAGTGCAGGCTTACAGACGTGCCAGGCACAGCTATGCCTCACGCCATACTGCTGGGCAGCTTGGGGATGACCGCAAGGGCAGGATGGAAAGCAGAGGCAACAGTAGCAGTGGCAGCGGCAGCGCAGGCAGCAGCAGCAGGGACAGGGGTGATGAAGGTGGGAGGTACAGTTGGGGCGTCGGGAGGCCAGAGGGGTTGCTACAGCCTCTGGATGCTGCCCTGCTGCACCCTCTCAATTACTGGCGAGCTGTAGCTAACCGCCCCTTCATACAAGCGGCTGTGCATGCAGCTCATGCACATGTCGTCACAGCTGGCCACTCTGTTGACCACTCTCATGTCACTCTTGTGGAACAGTACGTCACACCACAGGGCATGGTGCTGGACCTGGCATGGCGTCCTGGGAATGATCCCTTGGGGCCAGGCAGCACCAGCATCAGCCAGGCCATGGATGCTGCGGCATCAGGAGCAAGGGCAGCAGCAGCAGCAGCAGCAGCAGCAGCAGCAGGGCTGGGCACAACAGCAGGGACGTGCCCTGCAGGTCAGCTGACACCTTCATGTCAAGCGCGGCAGCAGCAGCAGGGGCAGCAGCAGCAGGGGCAGCAGCAGCAGGGGCAGCAGCAGCAGGGGCAGCAGCAGGGGCAGCAGGAGCAGGGGCAGCAGCAGCAGGGGCAGGAGGGATACCCCTGCATAGGTCATGGTGTCTTGATTCTTGGCCCGGCTGATATCAGTCACGCCGCAGTCACTCTAGTACAAGCTGCAAGGGCAAAGCCACCTGACAGCAGCTCAAATGTTCAACCAACACAACCACCGAGGCAGCAAGCCGGGCAAAACCACCAGAGCAAGCAGCGGAGGGCAGGGGTAGGGGCAGGGGCAGGGGCAGGGCGCAGCCAGGATGGGGAGGAGCTAGGGCTGTGGACTGTGGAAGAGGCTGCGGCAGTGCTGCGCCGAGTGGTGGGAGCAAGGCAGGGCCCTGCACATGTCCCTGCAGCGCTCAAGGTGAGGGTTACCCTCCTGCAACCCCTCTGCCCTGCGTGGTCTCAAGCCGCTGCTGCTGCCCCTTCCCTAGCTGCTGATGATGCTGGCGTTGCTGCTGCCCCTGCTCCTACTAATTGCACGTCTAAGCACTGCTGCTGCTGCTGCTGCCGCCGAAGTTTGTGTTGAGTCGGTTGACGCCCTAGTGGCCCCACGAACTCATCAATACTGGCACTTAGTCAGTTTTGGGGGTCGCCCTTAAGGGTAGTAAGAGCTGCTGACTGTGCAGTAAGTTGCTGTAATTCGCGATACTGGCAGCGATGTTGCCTCCTGCAGCGAGAGTTGCCTCCTGAAAGTTGCCTCCTGCTGTCATTACTGCGCGCGCGCCGCTGCTGTAACATTATCCCGCCGGCTTGCTGCGTCTTGGATGGTGTGTCTCTACCAGTGCTAACTGGCCTCCTGCCTTAGTTATCAGGCCCAACCCCACCTGCACCATAGCAACTTCATTCGCCACATGCTTGGGGCACATACTGAGCAGCTGTCTAGTCAGGTCTGCTTTATCTGGCCAATTGGCCCACTACCTGTCCCTGGTCTTTGTCCCTTGTATGTTGTCCCTTGTGTATAGCCTTTGATATGGATGGTGCCAGGAGGTGATACAAAGGTGATATAAAGGTGTCACGTTATAGGTGTCGCGTGTATTAGGTGTCACGTATCAGTTGTAACAGGTCCTCTGCTGTGAGACCTGACCTTCACCCACCTTCCATCACTGCTAACCCGATTGGCACATCGTTTGAGCAGCTGTCTAGACTGTGTTGCCTTTTGACCCACCCCTACATTGCGGACAGTGGTCAGCCACGTCGTTCATGGCCTGCCTCCCTGCCCATGCAGGCTCTGCTGACGCCCAACACCCTGCTTCTCATGCGTGGCCTGAGCAAAGCCGGCTGGCAGCTGCAGCTGCTACCCTTCTGGGAGCTGCTGCCCTCTGCCCTCAGCACCGCATCAGCCTGGTCAGGTGTCGAGCGCACCTGACCACCTCCAGCCCCTCCCTGGCAGCCCAATAGAGCCGCTGCCCCGCCACCTTGACAGCACTGAACATGGGCGGCAGCTGCTGCAGATCGCCCTGCCGCAAGGTGCTTCTGGCCTGCTGCAAGGTGCTTCAAGGCTGCTTCAAAGGCTGCTTGGTCCAGCCAAGGGGCTTGTCGATTAGTACGGCTCCGTTGCTGCGCAGTGAACCTAACAACCCATCATTACTGCGCGCGCGCCGCTGCAGTGCCTGACCCCTTCTTGAGCCCCACACCCACACCCACAGGCTGACACGCCGAACGTGAAGTGGGACCTGGAATGAGATGTCAGACGTGAGACGAGATGATACGTGGATTCGGAGTGGCGCGTGCGACGGAAACTTTGAGTGCTTCTGTTATAGGCAGTGTGTGCGGAAGCTCGGACTGGACACCGGAGTAGGACTTGACACGACAACATGAAACTTGTTCGGACTTGTTGTATGCAATGTTACTTGGAGCACAACACAGCACGATGCAGTGCTTCCAGCGTCTACAAATAGGCCTCCTGTTGGCTGTAGCTACTGCTTTGTAGAGGGCTGCCGAACTCCTTTTGTGCGCGTCCCTTTGCGCACTCTGCCTTGTAAGCTGTTGATGTTTGTCGCTGCCGTCGTGTAAACGTCCTTGGTTTCCTTAGGCAAAGGATTCCACAGTTGAATGTACCCACGAGGCCCCTTAGGCAGCGAAAATGCAGCTGCCAGTCTGATGAAAACATTGGTACCCTGAAGTAGGCCTGTCGATGCCTTGGGGGGGAGCTTTATGAAGGCCTCCACAGCATCCTCCACTGTAGTGGGCATGCATGGGCCAGTGGTGGGGCTGCCAGGCTGCAGCTGCGGTGCCCCCCTCCCTTCTGCTGCTAGTGCCGCCGCCTGGCCAGTGGGGGGGCTGCCAGGCTGCAGCTGCTGTGGCCCCCTCCCTGCTGCCGCCAGGGCAGTGGTGGGGCTGCCAGGCTGCAGCTGCTGTGGCCCCCTCCCTGCTGCCGCCAGGGCAGTGGTGGGGCTGCCAGGCAGCAGCTGCTGTGGCCCCCTCCCTGCTGCCGCCAGGTCAGTGGTGGGGCTGCCAGGCTGCAGCTGCTGTGGCCCCCTCCCTGCTGCTGCCAGGGCAGTGGTGGGGCTGCCAGGCTGCATCTGCTGTGGCCCCCTCCCTGCTGCCGCCAAGGCAGTGGTGGGGCTGCCAGGCTGCAGCTGCTGTGGCCCCCTCCCTGCTGCCGCCAGGGCAGTGGTGGGGCTGCCAGGCTCCAGCTGCTGTGGCCCCCTCCCTGCTGCCGCCAGGGCAGTGGTGGGGCTGCCAGGCTGCAGCTGCTGTGGCCCCCTCCCTGCTGCTGCCAGGGCAGTGGGAGGGCTGCCAGGCTGCAGCTGCTGTGGCCCCCTCCCTGCTGCTGCCAGGGCAGTGGGAGGGCTGCCAGGCTGCAGCTGCTGTGGCCCCCTCCCTGCTGCTGCCAGGGCAGTGGGAGGGCTGCCAGGCTGCAGCTGCTGTGGCCCCCTCCCTGCTGCTGCCAGGGCAGTGGGGGGGCTGCTATGCTGCAGCTGCTGTGCCGCCCTCCCTGTTGCTGCTGCTGCCCAGCTGCTGCTACTCCTGAGATCCTGCAGCCACTTCAGCTGCCCACTCCAAGCCTTGACGTGCTGTGCTGCTGCAGCTGCGTCAAGGTGGTGCAGTTTGTCGGGTCTATTCTTGATGTGGGAGCATCTGTCTGCCATGAACCATTCAATCAATGTGACGAGTTGTTTGATGTCTGATACCCTCTTCCCTATGTCTCTCTTGCCCGCTCTCCATCTTGTGTCCTGCTCCAACGTTTTCAGAGGTGGGCTGGAGTCCCTGCCAACTTCCCACAGCTTCAATGCCTCGCTGGGTGGGCAATTCTGCCGCAGTGACTCAGCAGTGTATGGTACAGGGGCTGCTGCTGCCTGCAACAGGCCAGGGGAGGGGGCAGCGTGCTGCTGGGCACCTGCTGCTGCCTGCAACAGGCCAGGGGAGGGGGCAGCGTGCTGCTGGGCACCTGCTGCTGCCTGCAACAGGCCAGGGGAGGGGGCAAGGTGCTGCTGGGCACCAGCTGCTGCCTGCAACAGGCCAGGGGAGGGGGCAGCGTGCTGCTGGGCACCTGCTGCTGCCTGCCATGCAGGGGTAGGGTCTGGGCTTTGCTGGGCGCCAGCCGCTGCTGCTGGGGCGGTGCTTGGCTGCCTCTGTTGTTGCCACTCTGTTGCTGTTGCTCCATTGGTCCACATCAGCATGATCAGGGCCCTGCACCAGTTAGGTCAAACATGGTGATGTTGGCTTACATTGACATGCATCCCCGAATGACAGCTCATGCCCACATCTCATCCCTACCTTCCTCTTGAGTCGTCCCCTGTGAGGATAACATCTGTTTCTTGCAGCAACTTCTTCACATCGGCAAGGGTAAGCCTAGCTTGAGACTTGCCCTTGTTGATGCATTCTCCAGGGTAGCTGCAGGTCAGGTCAGGTCAGGTCAGGTCAGGTCAGGTCAGGTCAGGTCAGGTCAGGTCAGGTCAGGTCAGGTCAGGTCAGGTCAGGTCAGGTCAGGTCAGGTCAGGTCAGGTCAGGTCAGAAAGTACCGTACTTGCCTGGACTTATCGCCACCTCCATTGAGGCGCTGCAGGAGCCCCCTGTACGCCCGGTTGTAGAGTTCCGAATCCTGCAGCTTCTTTACTTGAGCTTCTCCCCTAAGCACCTGGTGGTCGTTGAATCGTTGCTGCAGAGCTGCATGGACCTGTTTGAAGGTGGAGAGCTTCTGCAATGCATAGTTGCAAATGTACATTTACCATCTTATAGTAAGATGCAGTGGATCAGTGGAGCTGCGGCTTACTATGTCATTGGCCTCCAGCAGTCAGCTGTGACACCCGTGAGAAAATGTTCGAATGGGCCAGCATGGGCCAACCAGGCCACCTCGTGCCGCGATTTTTGCACCCGCTTGCTGCATAGGTCTAGTCAGGGCTGTCCCTTGATTATTCCTTGCGCCCGCCAAAGTGGACCCCTCGAAGCAAAGCTTGTTTGGGTCATAGCTGGAAGTTTAGAGGCGCTGTGGTGAGCCCCACGTAGCCCCGTGCTCGAGTTGTGACCTTTTGCCGAACACATGTAGTCGGCCGTCTTGCTGGGTTAGCTGTCAGTAAGAACATTCCGCTTTTGTTCCGATGCATAGCTGCAAAAATGAGCGCGTGAGCTTAACTAACCGTGGCCCCGACCGCGACCATGCAGGGCTGCTGCCAACCCGGCCCCCGGTCCAGCCTGGGCGAGTTCTGAATTGAAACTACACAGTCAGCTCCACTGTAGCATAAGGTACGCGATGGGTTAAGCTGCACCACAATGCTTTCAGTGAGTGAACAATGGCAGGGATTCATATCATGTCATACACTATGAGGTGTCACATGGCACATGTGTAACCAGTAGGCCTGGAACTTGTGTGGTGTGCTGACAGTGCTTATATCAACTCCCTGCCGTGATTTCATCTAAAGGTAAAATTGCAGGCAATTACAGCACAGTTATAACCGCAGACTGCAATGCTATGGATGATGTCATTGCCCAACAATACATCCCATGCATCACTTGCTGTGTGTGCTCTGCAGGTGCATGCCTACGTTCCCACATCCCCTTAAAGGCCGGTCCGTGCTGCTTGAGGGCATTGTGGTGAAGTTAGACCGATGCGTTCTTTGCACGGTGTCGACTGCACCATGCGTGATAGGCAGATGGCAAGCATGGACAGCTTTATGCGTGGCACCTAATGTGGAGGGGACAGACGCTATCTGGGAAGTACGTGATGCTTCTAAACTTAGCGGCCCAGCGCGTGGTGATGCCCTAGGGCCAGCCACCCTTGTGGACAACACACTTCGAGCTGGGTGTGAGGCAATGCGCCTCCCCCTTGTGGCCCACTTCAAGTGTGTGCAACGGTTGAAGGTGGAGGCTAGCATTTGCCCACACTCACCGGGCAACAACAGCAGCAGCAGCTGCAGCAGCAGCAGCAGCAGCAGCAGCAGGGGTGGTGGTGGGGAGGGGGCAGGAGGGCAGGGTGTGGGGCTGGGGCAGTGGGCACCATCCCCCACTCGCTCTCAGCCACTTGGCCCAGTGCCGGGCAACAACAGCAGCAGCAGCAGGGGTGGTGGTGGGGGGGGGGCAGGAGGGCAGGGTGTGGGGCTGGGGCAGTGGGCACCATCCCCCACTCGCTCTCAGCCACTTGGCCCAGTGCCGGGCAAGAACAGCAGCAGCAGCAGCAGGGGTGGTGGTGGTGGGGGGGCAGGAGGCAGCAACAACGGTGGCATGGGGACTGCTGCGGCCAAGAGTTGGGCATCCTTGTTTGCTTCTGCTGCTCAAATGCCTCCCTTTTCTACCCCTTCCCAACAGTGCGTGCTGGCCCAGTTGCTCTCTTTCGGGCTTGTACCGTATGACAACGCAGGGCAGGGCCGTTGTGGACTTGAGTCTTTGTGGCATGGATTGGAGTTATCTGGCTCAGCACTACAGGTGTGGGGCCATGCATATGCATGTTGTGTGTGCTTCGCTCACGTAACCATGCATGGTTAGGGGATCATGTTTGACTAATGCAACTGGTGCCGGTTTGCATTTTGCAGGGAGCGACTTTTGTGCGTGAACTTATGGTTCATGGTGTGTTAAAACTTGTGGACCTGGTTGAGCTGCGGCAGAACCAGCTGGCAATAAGGTTTTTGCAAAGCATCGAGCAGACTTTCCTACCCATTGAGTCGCCCATGTTCTCATGCCGCTGGCCTGACCCTGTGAGCTTTGCGCAGTGGGGTCAGCAATTCGCCGATCCAGCGGCCTGGCTGGATCAGATCGGGGTCATTTGGATTGTCATGCTATTGGGGATCACCATTGTTGTCGTGGACCTCAACAAAGGGTTCATGCAACACTACACGCCCAGCAGCGTACTAGAACTTCTCATGGGTGAGGATGCCGCAGCCACAGCAGCCGAGTTGCTGCCCCTCATTACACCCCGTCTCTCCTCCTCTCTGCGTGTGCGTGAAGTCGCCATGGTGGTAGAAGCTGACCGGCACTTCAGAGTGTTGCGCACACCAGATAACAGAGCTCTCCCCTCTTTGCATCATCTCATCTCCAATTGGCAGCCATCGCCTGTCCGCCCAGCGACAGCAGTACCAGGCCGCAGCTGTGGAGCAACAGCAGGCTGCAAAAGAGCAAGCAAGCAATCGCGCAAGGATGGCAAAGCAGCAAATCCAAGCCATAACCATGTACCGTTCTACAATACAGCCATTGCCTGAGAAAACAGTGAAGCTCAGCCTAGATCAATTGAGGCAGTTGTGGGGTGTAGTAGGCCGGGGTCCTCCAGCAAAGACAGTCTGTGGGCTGCTGGATGCACTGCTGGATGCACATGCACTATGAGCAATGTTGAATGGTGCTCTGACCTGTAGATATTACACATCCACCATCTGCACGAAGTTGTTGAGATACGGAAACGCAGGATAGGCACCTGCAATGCACACATAGCAGGTGCTGCATGTGGTGTGTTGTTGGGAAACGACATCATCCATAACAATGGAGTCTGCGGTTATAACTATGCTGTAATTGCCTGCATTTTTACCTTTAGATGAAATTGCGGCAAGGGGTTGCTATGAGCACTGTCAACACACCACACAAGTTTCAGGCCTACTGGTCACACATGTGCCATGTGACACCACATCATGTGTGATGTGGTACTATTCCCTGCCAAGATGCACACACTTAGTGCATCGTCATGCAACCTAATCTATTGCGTACCTTGTGCCATGACGAGCCTACAGGTATGTTTTCAGCCACAATTTCGCTGTGGCTGGACCGGGGGCCGGGTTTGCAGCAGTTCTGCATGGGCGCAGTCGGGTCCACAATTCATGAGTCCCACGCGTTCATTTTGGCAGCTACGCAGCGATACAAGTGCCAATGTTCTCACTGGCATCGTCGGTCGCTCCACTTGCAAAGGGCACGAAAGTCAGCGCTCAAGCGATTACAAGCTTTGCGATGCGCATGGGGTCTATTGTACCGCACTCCGTCGACTGGACAGTTCTCTAGGCTACGCTTGGTCCAGATTCTTGGCAGGCTACGGAGGTGGACATCCGGCAGGGAGCTAACAGCGACGCGCTGAGCCCAGCGGTGCAAGTCTTACATGCTGGGACGGACTGTACGTGATATGCGAAAAACATTCAAATTTCCGCAGGACGTGTCACAGCTGACCAGCAGCTTCATCCTCTCTGCCTCCTCCATGGTGCGTACTGCCTTCTTCTTGAGGTCCTTCAGCTCGTCGTAGTTCTTAATAAGGAAGAGCAAAAAGCGCACGGGTGAAAGCACGTAGTCCGTGGGCTCAAGGCGCGGGTCCGACTTGTTGCAGAAGTCCTGCATCGGTCAACGGTCAGCTGTCGGCGAGATGCGGGGCGTGTGGGTGGTGCTTGTAACTTACATCGTAGCGCCTAGCGGAGGAGCTGTAGCTTGCAGATGTTGCCGCGCGCACATTGTGACCGCACGTGGTCAAGACGTCCTGTGTCAACTCCGCTACATCAGCATCACTAGCTATCGCTACGTTCACTGCTGGAGATGGGTCTTGGTTAGGAGTCGTGTGCTTGACCCGCTTGCCGCTGTCCTGCTTGGGCGCCTGCCCACGCTTGACCATCCTGGGCTAGCGCTCTTTAGCCATCACGATGTGACGCCGACAATCGCAGCTGTAACTCGAGCCCCCCACAGCTCAGGTCGTCACACGTCCCAGCAACATCTGGACTCCATGTCCCATGTGCCTCAAAATATCACATAACTCCAGGTTACATGTACAGGGTGTAAGCGCTAGGTCAGACACTCCTAGCTCACACAGCAGGCCTAGCAGTGGGGTGCGTTGCAGACAGTCCCGACCACCTGTAGTCGAACGGCAGCTACGCTGGGTCACAAGGAACAACAAGAGGCAGCAGGTACTGATGTCGAGGCTAGCCCGTCGCCTAGGTTGTTCATCTAGCCTAACTGATGCTACAGTCGCAGGATCTCGATCGGGTCGTTACATGCGTCGGTAGTAATGCGGTGCTCGCTCCGTCAACCATTCGGACTGGATGGCCGTTACGCCCTGCATTTCGTACCAGCCGCTGTCGCTCTGCTGCACCGTATGGAACACCAACCATTGTGGCCGGCACCTGGCAAGCACGGAGTGAGCGTGCACTCGCAGCCGCAGCCGGGCCGAGTCCACCGCCCCGGACGTCACACTCTTACGGTCGTGTGAGCCGGACATCGCGGTGCTGCCACCCACGGGTCGGACGAGGCGGTAGACATGCGTACCAGGGTCCGACTCCGGCGCCATGGGGTCGTAATCAGTGCGCTCAAAGGCCGCGGCATTCATGAAGAGGCCGCTGACTAGCGCCTTACGCACAAGCGTCATGTCGCTGTCGCACGACTCCCCGTGCGGTAAGCCTAGTCGGCGGCACTGCCCCTCCAGCTGCTGCCGCACCTCATCGGCTTTGTGCAGAGCGTGGTGGTTGATGCAGTTTGACTGCGCCCATGACTTGCTCCGGCCAGACTCGCACCACCCGCGCCACACATTGAGAAGTGTGACCATATCGCCCTCCGCGACCGCGAACCGGGCTTTTGCTTCCATCAGGACCTTGCGGCTGACGCCAGCTGTACCAGCAGCGACGAAGAGGCCGTGAGGCGCCGCGCTCACGCATGCCACGATGGTGAGCATCTCCTCAGAGCAGCTCACATCGCTGCAAGCAAGCACGAAGTACAACACGTGCGCAATGCCGCCAGTGCACCTTGTGGTGTAGCACAAGGGACAAGGGTCAGCTGAGCTGGGCTGCAGCCTTGACACCACAGCCTGAATGGTGGAGTGACGCGAAATCAATTGGTGTAACCAGCATGGGGAGCCCTAGCAACAGAGCCCTGCTCCAAGAGGCTGAGCTGTGATGCATGCTTGGTTACACTGACCTGTCATATGAAGCCAGGAGGGCTTTCCCCAGCTGGGGCTCCAGTGGCAGCGCAGCCAGCAGCAAGCCCACATCACGGGTGAGCCTATAGAGGAGGGGGCACATGTTGAAGCTACACATTCGTTCTCACATCTGGTTGAGTTGTGTGCAGAACCAATGGTATGCATGCCGCCATGGGGCAAGTCACTAGTGGGCACAGCAAAGCAGCCATACCAGGATGACTGCTACGACAACGATCAGCATCATTTGCCTCCTCACCTAAGCCCCATGGCTCCTTGTCCCCTAATCCCACCGACCTGCACAATCGGAAACCTCTTTCCACTCCCCTCCCACCCCCCTCCCTCTTCCCCACCCACCCACCCTCACCCCCTGCCCCCTGCAGCCACCCCTTTTTACCGTGCATCACCGTCCAGCGCCTTGAGGGCAGCCAGCGCTTCTAGCGCCCGCACCATAGCCTCAGCAGGGGGCGGGGACAGCCACTCAAACTTCATGATGTTGTCAATGCCCAGCGCCTTCAGCTGAGAGCACCAGCAGCACACCCAGCAGCACTGTGACAGGCTGGTGGCCAGCAAGGCCTAGCCAGCGCTGAGGGGTGAGGGCACCAGGGAGGTGGAGGGGCAGGGGCAGCAAGTCTTAACCCAGCCCCGATCCCAGAAGAGTATAGAGGCAAGGGGCCTGACATGGGCAGGGACATGGGCAGGGACAGGGGCAGGGACAGGGGCAGGGACAGGGGCAGAGGCAGGGACAAGGCGACATTTCCACGCCTGCAACCAAACCCCATCCCCACCTGCCTGCATCACCATGCTGCTTAGGTCCGAGCGCTGCATCTCTGGCACAGTCACTGCGGGCAGCAGCTGCTTGAAGTGCTCCTCAGTGCACAGCCTGAAGGCCTTGCCAGCTCGCACCCGCCCAGCACGGCCAGCACGCTGGGCAGCAGAGGCCTGGGGCAGCATGGCAGGGGCAGGGTGAGGGTACAGGTGCAGCTGGGCATCAGGGGCCATGGTTAGGGAAAGCTCTAGGCCCACCTTTGTTGCCCCTGCCCCTGCCCCTGCCCCTGCCCCTGCCCTTGCCCCTGGGAATTTGCGTCAGGTATGAGGTATAAAGCACAGAGTCCTCCCTCCCTACCTCCCGCGCGCGCCTCCTCTATCCTACCCGCCTGGCCTCCCCCTTGCCCCACTGACGGCCTGCCCCACTGAGCCCACACCCCCTGGCCCCCTTGGCCCTGCCCCTGACCCCGCGGCCCCCGCTCTCACCCGCGCCTCACTTGGGAGCAGGGTGCGGCACACAGCGCCTCAAGGCCCAGCAGCGGGTTGTACGCGCGCTGCTTCACGAAGCAGCTGTCCACCACGTACCTGCAGCCAAGCAGCAGAGAGGGCAGGCAAGGGGCAGCAGAGGGGGCATGGCGAGCCTGCTTGTTTAAACCGAGTTGAGTGCTGATGACTGCGCAACTGCCAGCTCCAATGCCTGGCGAGCAAGGCGGATCGTGTCGAAAACTAGATGCCTTTGACTGTCAGCCGCCCCTGATGCTGGAGGACAGATCAAATCCCACTCATGTGGCACTAGGGGCCCCGGAGGCCAGGCATGGACACCAGGCGGCTCCCAGCTGCAAAGAGGGCCTCCATGCCTGTGTGTCTCTGAAGGTACCGTGCTAACGAGTGGCAGGGCGGGGTGCTGGGGAGGAGAGTTGGCCAGAGCTGTTGTGACGATGAGTGTGACATGTGACGCTGGCAAGGCATGGGCAAGGCAAGGCAAGGCTGGGTGCTGCTGGCTTGGGGTGTTCATGTTGTGCAATATGTTTTAACATGTGACGCTGGCACTGGAGCCATGGGGCGGGTCATGCTCATGGTCAGCTGCTGCCAGGCGTCACCACATTACGCAGCTGGGGTGCAGGGCCAGCGTGATCTGCTGAGCTGCTGGGATGCTGGTCTACCGGCGCATGGAGGACTCGATTGAAGCACAGCCTGGCCATGGCCAGGGCCAGGGGCTGCCGCACTGTACGCAACAGCAGTAGTTCCAGGGTGGTCTGGTCTGGTCTGGTCTGGTCTGGTCTGGTCTGGTCTGGTCTGGTCTGGTCTGGTCTGGTCTAGTGCGTACATGCTGGCACTGGAGCCATGGCAGGGACCCTACCAGTCCACTGCTGTCAGGCGTCACCAGGACTGACCAGATGGCACTGACCCCATGGCACTGAAGCCATGGCGGGAAATCAGATGCTCCATGGGTAAGATAGATGCTGTCTGGCGTCATCAGACCATGCAGTAGCCTGACCATGGCCAGGGGCCGTTGCCCTAAGCTACAAGCGCGTGTAGGACTCCGGCGGTTCAGGCGCAGTGGCAATAGGTGCCATTAGGTACGCAGTAGTCGGGCCACAGCCTGGGGCCGCCACACCTCAATACGCCAGCAGCCTGGGTTGTGTGATTGCGTCCTGGTTTCAACATGCGTGTCTGCCATGCAAGCCATGCAAGCCACCACTCACACTACACCCTCCAGAGTGAGGGACGTCTCTGCGATGTTGGTGGCCACCACCACCTTGCGGAAGCCCCTGGGGGTGGGGGCCAGAGCCAGCTGCTGGGCGGCTGCGGGCAGGCCTGTGGGCAGAAGGGGCGGCCAGGCCAGGCCAGGTCAGTACCAGCACTGGTGAGCTGCAGCTGGCCTAAAGCAGCTAGGATGAAGCTGGCCTGCAGGTCAGTTTCAGGTGGACCTGAGCTTCAGGTGCCAGAGCCTCATATGCCTCATATGGCCCACTGCTGCCCCACCCCACCCCACCCCACCCCACCCCACCCCACCCCACCCCACCCCACCCCACCCCACCCCACCCCACCCCACCCCACCCCACCCCACCCCACCCCACCCCACCCCACCCCACCCCACCCCACCCCACCCCACCCCACCCCACCCCACCCCACCCCACCCCACCCCACCCCACCCCACCCCACCCCACCCCACCCCACCCCACCCCACCCCACCCCAAGAGCCAGGCCACCAGGCAGTGCCAGAGCCTCATATGGCCCCCTGAGCCCTCCCCTGAGCCCATGCCACCGTGCATGACATTAATCAGTGGGTGGCCCCGCACCCCCTGACCTGCATACAAGGGCAGTGGCAGCAGCTTGTCCCGGTACCCGCTGCTGCCCCGTAGCTTCTGCCCAGCTTCATCCAGCTGCCGGACAGCTGCCTCCACCTCAAACTGGCCTGGGATCGAATGAGCAGTCAAGAGCCGGTAGTGGGGGGTCAGCGTGGGCAGTGTGGGCTTGTGGTGTGGGGGAGGGGGTGGGTCCATGCTGGCCCATCATCTCAGACAGCCTACACTGCCCCCCCGCCTCCCCTAACCCCATATGGGTGGGTCTGTTGCCGCCACTTGCCATAACTAGCTAGATCTGGTGGGTTTGGCTGTGGGGGCGGGGGCCTAAGCTTAGCGCTGAGATTAGACATAACATTCAAGGACCCCCTCCCCCTGCCCCTCCCTCTGCCCCTGCCCCTCCCTCTGCCCCTGCCCCTCCCCCTCCCGGCTAAATGTTATTGCCATTGCCATGAATGTCATTGAAGGACCCCTGATGTTCACCCATCTACACCCCATCTGCCCACCTGTTGACCACCCCCTTGAGCTAAGCACTTGCTTACCTGTAAGAAACACCAGGACGTCCCCTGGCAGGTCAGCCTTGTGCAGGTCAAGCACAGTGGCCACGGCAGCATTCACGTAGTTGGCCACTGGCTGCTGCAGGTAGTGCACCTGGGTGGGCAGGGAGGTCATGGTCCAGGCTAGGCAAGGGGGAAGAGGGATGCCAGGGGCAGCAGGCAGGGGGAGGACCCCTTGACCCTCCAGTCCCTGCCCCTCACCCCCCTCTTGCCCTCGCCCTCGCTGCTTACTTGCCTGACCCGAGCAGGCAGGCAAGCAGCCGCCTCTCCCCTAACCTAACCTCCTCCCTTAACGCTTGCCCTTGCAGCTCCCCTGCCCTGCTCCCTGGTCCTGCCCCACTGCCTCACTGCCCTCCACTCTCCCCACCTCCACAGGGAAGGTGCGGCCAGGGATGTGCATCACGGCGGGGCTGCGCTGGGCGGGCAGGCCGGGAGGGGGAGGCACCTGCTGGGCTGGAGGGGCGCTGCCCGGCTCAAAGAAGCTCCTCAGCTGGTCTACCTGGGATCAAGGGTCAGGGGTCAGGGGTCAGGGGCAGGGTCGGGGGTCGAGGGTCAGGTCAGGCCAGGCCAGGTCAGGCTAGGTCAGGCCAGGTCAGGCCAGGTCAGGTCAGGCCAGGTCAGGTCAGGTCAGGTCAGGCCAGGCCAGGCCAGGCCAGGCCAGGCCAGGTCAGGTCAGGTCAGGTCAGGTCAGGTCAGGTCAGGTCAGGTCAGGTCAGGTCAGGTCAGGTCAGGTCAGGTCAGGTCAGGTCAGGTCAGGTCAGGTCAGGTCAGGTCAGGTCAGGTCAGGTCAGGTCAGGTCAGGTCAGGTCAGGTCAGGTCAGGTCAGGTCAGGTCAGGTCAGGTCAGGTCAGGTCAGGTCAGGTCAGGTCAGGTCAGGTCAGGTCAGGTCAGGTCAGGTCAGGTCAGGTCAGGTCAGGTCAGGTCAGGTCAGGTCAGGTCAGGTCAGGTCAGGTCAGGTCAGGTCAGGTCAGGTCAGGTCAGGTCAGGTCAGGTCAGGTCAGGTCAGGTCAGGTCAGGTCAGGTCAGGTCAGGTCAGGTCAGGTCAGGTCAGGTCAGGCCAGGTCAGGTCAGGCCAGGCCAGGTCAGGTCAGGTCTGCTCTTGGCCCATCAGGCCGTCTGACCTGCAGCGTAGCGGAGGAGACGATGAGGCGCAGGTCAGGCCGCCTGCGCTGCACCTTCTTGAGCAGGCCCAGCACCATGTCGGTGGCTAGGCTGCGCTCGTGAGCCTCGTCCACCATCACCACACTACACAGGGGGGGCAGGGGCAGAGGTGGGAGAGGCAAGGGGAGGGGAAAGGGCAGAGGAGAGGGAAGATAGGAGATGGCAGGAGAGTGATGGGGCCCTCGACATCGATCACCATCAGCGCCACCAAGCACAACAAGCACACAACACCCCATGTGGGATCCTTACGTAGCTCAACGGTGGCTTGCATGAGCCTTGCATGTGGCTTGCATAGGGGTGCATGAGCCTCGTGCTAACCTGTACTGGGTAAGCAATGGGTCATCCATCATTTCGCGTAGTAGCACTCCATCTGTCAGAAATTTGATGCGGGTCACACCCTGCATGGGGCAACACAGGTGTGACACACCCCAGCTGCCTCGCAGCTTCCTAGCCTGCTTTGGCAGCGGCTGCCATTCCCGCACATAGTAACAGGCCATAACCGCCAGCCTTCCACCAAACTCGTGCAAGGCCATGTCCTCCCCTCCTCCCCTTCTCTTCGAAAAATCACACCTCAGTGACCACGGCGTCAAACCTCACGGCGTAGCCCACAGCCCCGCCCAGCTCACAGCGCTGCTCCTCCGCCACCCGGGCCGCCACTGAGGCAGCAGCGGCCCGGCGGGGCTGGGTGCACGCCACCTGCATGCCGCCCGCTGTCCAGCCTGCGGGGTGTGTGGGCCACAGGCAGCACAGCACATCAAGCTGGGGGCCACAGCAACAGGGGGAGGTGCGGAGGCTTCCAGAGGGAAGCTGGGTGGATGCTGTACGCAACTACAGGTAGCAAGAGTGGTCGAACGGAGGCCACATGGTCAAACGGGTCAGGTTGAGCAGCAACGCTGGTGGCAGTACCTGGCTGGAGGGCATGTTGGTGACAACCATGTCCTGATGCAAATGATGAGCTGGTCAGGCTGTGGGCCACACCACCACGGAGCAGCGTAGGAAGCTAGCGGGGAGCAGCGTAATGATGAGCAGGTCAGGGTGGCACCAGCACAGAGCAGCGAGCGGAGGGAAAGAGCTACAACAAGAGGACACCTGGGTGGGAGCAATCAGCTGGGGAAGAACTTGGTCTAAGGGGCCACCCAGCCCAGCCCAGCCCAGCTTGAGTAAAAACAAGGGCCTGGCAGCTGCGATCAGCTACAACCTGGAGTCCAGCCTGGCTCTAGTCATTGTTCCGCTGCCGCAGCATGCTGCATATGCCAATGAGAGGCCCCATGTGAGGCCTCAAGGGGCTCCCCCTATCCTCCCCATGCAGCCAGATGGCCTAGACCTTGCATCTGTCACCAGACCGCCGCCCTGCACTACAGCTAGGCAGCTGGCTGGACCCCATCAACAGCCACAATCAGCTGGTGCTGGCAGTGACGGCTAGCATTGTGACCCAGCTCACCAGCCTCGTGCAGAAACTGGGGGATCTGTGTGGTCTTGCCGCTGCCGGTGTCGCCTAGCACAATGACTGTGGCATGCTGCTCCACAAGGTACAATAGCTCACGCCGACACCTGGAGCCACCATTTCTCAGCATCATCGGCATATGCCAGCATGGGACACATTTCAGCAGGGTTTGGAACAGGGAGCAGCACCTGGCAACAGGTAGCTGTGCATTGGCCCTGGATAGGATTGATGGCTCGTCGTCTTTATTCTCCTTTGCTGCGGCCTTGCTCTTTGGGCCATCAAAAGTAACCCCAAAGGCATGCTGGCTGCGCGAACCTGGCCGCTGAAATCCCATCGCCCACAATGCAAGCTAGAGATGAGGCATGGACCGCGAGTTGTTCGCGAGTTCTGCGTGAGCGCTAAAGTTCTGAAAGTGTGCAGTGGCAGCACGCAGAAGCTTTACTCGCTTCTCTGTTTGGCACAGGCTCCACTCATGCAAACACCATGGCTTGGCCTAAAGCCAACATGCAGTTTATCAAACGTATGAAGAGCTTCTTAGTTCCTTGTCATCCTCGCTCCTCTCTGAGCCAGGAATAAGATAGGCTCGCATCATTTCATGCAAGTACTCACTACCTTCAAGCGGAACATGCAAGTTAGTCATGTTTAGGCGAAGTCGACACTTCTGGTACTCACTGCCGTACTTCCTACTTCACTACCAAGGCCCCGGGACTACGCGCTGGGTGCCAACGTCTAGTCGTCAAAGTCCCTGCGCGTCCATCCACGTCCATTCGCGTGCGACATGTCAGCTTAGCGCACACTGTCCAGGCGCTCTCTGCACCCGACAAGGTCGCGTCCAAGGACCCAGTTCCAGCACTTCCGCGCACCTTGTGAGGCGAATCAAACAATGACCCCCGAGCACGGCAGTGTGCTGTTCTTGCGCTGACAGCACGACGCGGCATACAATGGTGAGCATTCTCGCAGATAGCCGGTGACCTCTGTCACTGTTTGGTTTGGTTCAAGCCCTAGGGGGGTCCAGCCTACACTAGAAGCTGGATGGTGAGTCTGGATGCCGCACGCTATCTGACAATCCGCTGGGTAGATATCATGGCAGTTCAGCAGTGGACTTAGCAGCTGATTAGCCGTCTGTTACAGCAGACACGTGACACGTGATGGTGAGGCCTGCGCATATTGGATGGGCTGTCAAGCTGTGCCTGCACCCACCAATGCCACTGTCCTCGCTGCAACCAATGCCACCATCATCACTATCACTGTCCACGCTGCATTTCTACTGCTGCTACCAACACCACAGCATCCACTTGTACCTCCTGCACTGTTACCACCAATACTGTCATTGCCTCCACCATGAGTAGTCAGTGCTGTCACATCTCAAGCAAGGGGAGGGCACACATGGATATGTAGCAGCTTGCCACTACGGCGATGTCTTCTTCCTCATTGTTGTGGCATGACCTTGCATGTGCTGCATACTGAGCTTGCCGCTGGTCTGGCTGGCAAGGTGCCTGCCTCTGCACCTGTTTGCTGGCCACTGTTGCCCCCAGCACACCAGCAGTCTACACTTCAGCCTTGCGCACCACTGCTGGGCATGGCATCACCATCATGATGTTGTGTGATCACTACAATTCCACGTGTCACACCTGTGATGATCAGGACATGAACTACGGCATAGTTAGGGCGACTAGGGTTTGGTAGGTTGGGGCCGACACATGGAGCTTTGATCACAGCCCTGTCATGTATGCAGTCATATGAGTGACACAGAGTACAGCATGCAAATTGAGCAAACAGTGATGCAGGCTGGGCACAGCAACATGGGAGCTTGCATGGCTGGCGCCGTCACTGCTCCACACCCACCTGCGTGACCTGCACAGGGCGAGTCATCCTTCACCATGGGTGGTGATGAGGGCGGCGCCTACGTGCCCCTGCAGCCCCGTATCTCATCGCGCATGAGACACGGCAGAATGACGGAGCTCATGTGGGTAGCACATGCCTTCGGCCCTCCTGTTGTGTTGCCCTTGTGGTGACCCTGAAGCTGGTCAGCATGCAAGGACTATCGCATGCAGTGGGACAAAGCAGCCAATTAAAGCAGCCGGCATCAAGCTAATATATAAAATGGGAGCGTGTGCGTTTAGATCAGCAGAGCCCAGCACTAGTACCAGCTGTGTTGCTAATTCACCTCGACCACGTCCTGCAACTCGCAGGGTTCAGATCGACGCCGAGATTTGCGACGTAGATGACGAAGAGATCACGGATGTTGACAATGACGCACTACACTCTGAGGAGAATCCCCGCACCTCGGTTTGGGGAGCCGGGCCTGCGGCAACCGCAGGCCGTAGCGATGGCAAGCGGGGGCTGATGCCGGGCGGGCTGGCGGGCGGTGTGTCGCTTGGCGGCAACCCGGCGCTGAAGTCTGGGCCGAAAGATCACGCATACGACATTGTCGACGGGGAAGCCAAAGCTCGCGTCTACGACACCCCAGTGAGAGAGGGCAAACTAACAGACGCGAACCCTGACCTGCCCCTACCTATCCTGCCCCTACCTATCCTGCCCCTACCTGGCCTGCCCATATCTGATCTGCCCCTATCTGATCTGCCCCTATCTGATCTGCCCCTACCTGACCTGCCCCTACCTGACCTCCCCTTACCTGACCTCGCCCTGCCTGGACCTGTGCTCACAGGAGCTCCGGGCAGCCTTCCTGCACTACTGCAACTCCAGCATTCACGTGACTGAGATGCACCGGGTGCACTCAGGGCCCTTCATGGCTGCGCAACAGCTGGTGCAGCTGTGCCGGGACTACCATCTTCTTGAACCTGAAGGCAAGCCAAGGGCCTGATGGGCAGGGGCTAGGCCCTTGGACCAGGAGGGCTGGGGGTGCAGTCGATGAGCCTGGGATGTTACGGTTGAGGGGACATAAGGGGATTTGAACCACTTAGCCACCCTCCACTCATTCTTTCCCTGCCCTGGTCTTCAGGCAAGCTCTCCCTCATTTCCATGGGCATTGTGTACACCACCTCCAAGCTCGACGAGGACGAGGGTCTGGCCTTCTCACACTTTCTGGATGCACTGGTGTCCCTGGCCTTTGAGGCTGAGGCAAATGTGGCAGGGGCCCTCCAGGTGGGTGGTGGCCCAAGCAGCCTGTGGTGCCTTGAGACCTGGGAGGAGCATCGTGGAGTAGCAGCCCCTAGAGGCTGCAATAATGTTGGTTTTCACCAGGGACCAGGGTCGGGGGCTGCGGCGGGTTGGGGCTGAGTAAATCTCTGGGGATGCTGGGTATGGGGTTGTGACAGCAGCTGCCCTCCACCTGCTGCTGCTGCTCATCTGTTCCATATGCTGTTGCCGCCACTGCTGCACAGAAAGACTGGGACAAGAAGAATGTGCTGAGGAAAGCGCCACAGGAAGCACTGCAGCGTGGTGGAAAGGCTCCGCAAGGCCGGTAAGGGCTACCAGGCCGGTGAGGGCTAGCCGACACATGCTTAGGGCCTCCCTCTCCCCTTCCTCCCTCCCTCCCTCCCTACGCCTCATGCTGCCATGGCGGCACTCAGCTGCTCTCAAGCTAGCTGGGCACTATTGAGCAGGTGTAGCTTCCTGGACTGGACACAGCCTTCCAGTCATCATGGCCGAGATCAAGGCTATGTGATAGACCAGCACCAGCAGCAGCCTTGTGCCTGCACCTGGAGTAAGATGCCTGGATGATGCAGAAGGTGTACTTGCAGCCAGGCCCAAGCGTGCCGTCCTTGGGGCACTTGCCTGTGCAAGCTGTCCCATGCCTCATGCGGGCCCCTGGGCCCTGCAGGCTGCCTAGCCCCGGGGCCCTGCCAGCAGCGGCAGTGGATGTGGGCGTGTGCCCCAGCAGCCCCACCGACCCTGCAACCGGCCTGCACCGTTCCAGCAAATGTGGAGCGCCATCCAGGACAACACCTGTTCGCTTTGCCCTGGGCCAGGTGTGCGGTCCCTGGCGGCTGCCCAGGGGTGGCCATCTGGCAGGGGCGGCAGTGTTATACATTCCATACCCAGCCCTCCCCCTGGCCTAGCCCCTGCCCCTCAATACACCTGGCTGGGCACCCCTGCAGCTCCTTTTGCCAGCATTCTCAATCTAACCCCCCACCAGGCACCCTGTAAGCTTCTAACCCTGCTTTGGGGCACCCCTGCACCCGCCGCTGCACCCCAGGCCTCCCTACACCCCTGGCCCTACGCCCCTCCCCCCCTCCCCTGGGCCTGCCTTTGCCCTACACATGCCCTGCTGGATGCCCTGCCTTGCAGGGGGCCCCGGAGGATGGGGACCGGCCCAGTGTTGCGCTGGCACGCAAGAAGGATACCAAGACCCGCTTCCTGGCAGTGCCGGGGATGGGTGCCTCCACCGTCATGGACAAGTGGGTTGCATGGGGGTGAATGTGATTCCCACGTGCGCAGCAAGGCATCCACATAAGCTCTGGCAACCCCCCCAACTCACCACCCCAGCGACTGCGGTAGGGAGGCTGCCTCCTTTGTGTCCTCCCTGGCCCAAGCCAGCACACGTTCCCTCTCTTGGACCCCAGGCTGCTGGGCGGTGTGTGTGCGCAGGGTCAACGGGGTCAACAAGATCAAGTCCTTGGCCGTCTCCCGCGCGCACAGCGTGTACCTCAGCCGCGCCACCTCGCTCATGCCATCACGGCGCCCGTCGAACGACGGTGGTGACGAGGATGACACGGACGAAGGGCTGTTCAGCGATGACGACTCGTGCGACGACGATAGTGGCGAGGAGGAGCGGCATCCTGCTGGGGCGGGCGGTATCTCACCCGCGCAGCTCACGATGTGAGTGGGTCCCCAATTGTCTCCCGCCTCTTACCTTCGTTTCCGCCGATGCTGCTTGTTTGGCTAGCATTGCAGTGACGCCTTGCTCCTGCAACACAGCGCTATTGCAGACACCCTGACGGCAGACGTCCTCGCTCATTACGCAGGCGGGTCCATCAGGCGCTGGCGCACTACGTGCCGCCAGCACATTTTGACGACCCTGAAGAGCGACCCTCCAGCAAGGCCAGCTTCCAGTCCACTGTGGACACCCGCTCCTTTGTGCGACCTGACGGTCAGATGGCAAGCCCCGTCATGGCGCTGAACTCCACGGCGAGCAACTCGCCCGCGTCTATGTACAGCGGGGCCCGGTCCATTCTCCGGCCGACCTCCACGGCTGCTGGCAAGAGCTTTCTGCTGTTGCCAAGCCGCTCACTAGCGCGCAGCCTCATCAACAAGGGGTTCGGGGACAGCGAAGATGACGAGAGCGAGGAGGAGAGCGACTCTTTTCAACAAAAACTCAGCACACGAGCTACCCTGAGCAAGAGTTGCGACAACGGTGTTGTGGCGAGCACACAGGGCGCCAACCTTGTGTTAGCGGTTGTTGAAGTTGCGCACCAAAGGTCTGCATCCGTTCCGGGCATCGCCCCGAGCGTTCCGCCTCGCGCGTCGGCGATGGCTGGAACCAGAGCTCGGTTGGCCGCTCAAAAACCCGCCCTCGTCATCGATCCCAGCGAAAAGGTCAATGCGTCAACGGAAGTCAGCCCGCGGCCCGCGCATCGCACTGGTGGGAGTTCGGGCGAAGTGGGGTCCGCCAGCCCGGGCCCCACAGAGGGTGGGCGGCGGGGTGGCCGGCAGAGCTGGGCTGGGGCCGAGGTGTGCCCCTGGGACAAGTCAAGCACCACTGGCGCTGCGGATGCCAGCGATGGTTTAGGAAGCAACGGCACCAGCTGTATCCGTGCTGCCCAAGAACTTCAGGGCCAGGGACGTAAGCCAGGAGCCGAGCAGCTTCGGCTCACCGCAGATGATAGACCGTCAGCCTTCTCCCTGCGCCGTGTGCCAGGAACTGCGCGCAAGGGAGACAGCAGCAGTGAAGCTGAAGCCCAGCAGCTGAGCCAGCAGCAGGGGCTGCAGGGACGTCAGCCGCTGCAACCTGATGCCACTGAGCCTCCCAGCCAAGGACGATGCATAGCACCTTCAGGTGGGAGGATGCAGGTGTCATCGCCAAGCATGCCACATGACCTGGCCGCGCAACCCTACCCCTCCCCTCAAACCCCTCCTACTCTCCCCTCCCCTCTTCCCGTCTTCTTTCCCCCTCCTTCCTCTTTCTCCTATTGTTCCTTTATTCTGCCTTCCTTCCTCCTTCTCCATTCCCACACCATGCATAACAGGCAAGCAGTTTATCAGCATTCATAACTCCTTGGCTGCTGCTGTGGGCACTGTAGCACTACCAGCAGGCTGTGATGCCTTGCTGCTGCAGGACCCTCCCAAGAAGATGGCTTGGAGGCTCAGCAGGTATGAGAGTAGCTGGGTGGCTTGGTGGGTAGCACAGTAGGAGCTGTGGGGGCTCGGTGGCTGTGCTTGGCCTGCGAGGTAGGTCAGGCTGGCCTGTGCTGCCCAGCAGATGTAGTGTGGTATCTTGCCCTTTCTCGTTGACTAGGAAGGTGACCACGACCATTCTGAAAAAGGTGCTAGCCTTGTTCTGCGAGCACAGAGCCGGGTCTGCTGCTGCAGGCTGGGTCTGCTGCTGGGAGCCAGTACCACCGCTTGCCGCTGCCATCTTGTCCATGCCTGTCGCAGGCTCCCTCCGCCTTTTCACAGCAGCTGGCAAGACTGGAAGCGAAGTACAGAAAGGGGCCAAAACCAGCCACACCTCCTGCTCCTCCGTCCCAGCCCCCTCTGGATGGCTCCACCACAGCAGCCTGCAGTGCCACCGCCACCGAGCCAGGCCACACCAGCAACCGGTCCCCCCGCACCCCTGTGGTGGATTTGTCGGCTAGCCCTTTAGCCAACAGCCGCACACCGCTAGCAGCGTGCGGCAGCCAGACCGCCTCCCCTCCTCCCCCTCGCTCTGCAGCCCTGGCCGCCCTAATGGCCTCTACTGGCCACCGTGCAGGCCAGCAGCAGTTGCCAGAGGTCAGCTGTCAGCAGGCCTCCTTGGTAGCCACCACCCCCTGTACCAGTCAGGATACTGCTCTGCTAGGTGGCTCCACTGCTGCCATGGCAGGCGGTGGGCAGAGTGAGGTGGGGCGGGGGCACGGGAAGGTGTTAACCTTAAGGCACCTTAAGCCCGACACCTTAAGCCTCGGCACCTTAAGCCCGACACTGGCCTCACCGGCAGAGGTGCGGCAGCTGCTGCTCGAGGTCAAGCCAGAGCAGATGGAGCCAGACTCCTTCTCGCCTCAGCACTCGCTCAGCCACCTACCTGAAGGTAAGCACTGGTGATGATAGCAGGGGTTCTGTGCAAGGAGCCACATAGTGTTTATTGTTGTGCGAGCAATTGAGCGGTGCGTGCACCGTTTTTCGTTCAAGCGGCGGGTAGCGCAAGATATTCACGTCACCACTGAAAGACGTGCCTGTGCTTTGTCACGGTGCCCTTTGCAGGCTGCACGCTGCCCAACCCCGTCAGCTGCCGGCCCGCCGCGCCTGCTACGTTGAGACTGGGAGTGAAGGCTGGCGACGCGTTGGTCGTGGTGCAAGCGGCCCCTCCTAGGCTCAAGCCGATAAGTACGACTGGGGACCCGCTGCTGGACGAGGAGTCAGGCCGTACGTCTGCGGACAAGCTCGCTGCGATGCAAAGAAAGCGGGCGGATGCCGAGGCGTCTCTGGCTCGACTGGCGCTGCGCTACGGGACGCCCGCGCCGCAGCCACCGGCCAGCCCGCCCCCGGCACATGCCAGTCCTCGCACGAGTCTGGCGGGAGGTGCGGAGACTCGCGATAGTGCGCCAAGGCGCGGGCCACGCAAGCGGCTAGAGTAATGTGGGTTGCAAAGGGGAAAAGTGGGTTGCACGCTTTAGGCGTTAGCTGGTGGTCACCCTCCCCTTCTTGGGGTTCGGAATTTCTTGCAACGCACCTTGAGCTAGGCGCACGACAACGGTGCGTCAGTACTCAATATGAAGGTATACACATTATCACTGTTGTTGGGTGTGCGCACACTCAGGCTACTCACGAAGGGCAATACTAGGGGTGTGGCAACAGCTGCATTCAATGCACGTCTTTTCAGTGCTGGTCGGACGCTGGGTGGGGCACTGCCTTCAAGATGTCGGCCCATAGGTTGTGACCCCACAAGCATGTTCGGGTTTACCACTGTTACTTGTATGAAATGATTATGAACTAGCAGGGTCCACACTGTTATGCTAAGATATTATCTTAGGACTGTTGTCAGTGGCGGGACTTAGGACTTTTCTAGTCGCATTGAGCTGCATTTGCCTTGTTGGTGAGATCACCAGTCACAGCATGAGGCTCAGGCATGAGCGAAGGATAGTGTGGCATTTCAAAGGTTCCATGTGTTGCATGCTACATGTGAATGGTTTGACATCCAATAATGGTTTGACACCGTCAGCCGAGTATGATTACTACATGAGAATGAAAGCAGTTCTATGCCTGTTTGTTCAACAATCGAGCAGCTTAGGAACATATTGCCTTGACTAGGTATGGCCAGTGCCCTGCACCTCAACACTATACTATTCACCACATCCTGAGCCAGCCCAACACCGTTGTGGCTTCCCCAGCTCTTACATGCCCTCTCCCAGGTTCAGGCCAAACTGCCTCCCATACCCCATGCAGCCAACATCCCTCACCACACCTGGTGGACGTGCACAGCCCCAGCTGCCTCGCCCTGGCCCCTGCTCCCTTGACTCAAGCCTCCTCCATGGCCTCACTGGCGGCAGCCGCGCCACTGCCACCCGCTGCCTGCTGCTGCAGCTGTGGGTTGGCTGCAGCTGGTGTGAGCTGGCAGTTGAATAATATCTGCTTGACTAGCTGGCTGCTCAGGCCTTTCAGCTGCTCCGCCGCTAGCTTGCTGGTGTCCCGGCAGATCTTGTGCAGAGCCGTCTCCTCCCCTGCCCCTGCGCCCTTCTTGCCTTTGTCACCCACTCCCATACCCATTCTGCAGGGTGTAAGAGGACCAGGGGCAGTGGCATGGGCGCGCATGGCATGGCAAAATGAAAAGGGTGATGAGAGCGGGTAGCAGCAGCAGCCATGAGGCGACAAGGGGAGTGATCAGGAAGGCAAACCGTGCAGCTGCCTGTTACTTCAGGCAGTACGACCTGCAGCCATTGGTATCAGAAATCAAGTGCTGCACCCCACAGGTGTCACAGCTGGGCTCACCAGACTATCTGCTGCTGCATAACCTCCCACCACCTGCACCTATCATCATCAGCCTTGCGCTACCTTGACATACAGCTTGGCATGTGTACATGTCAGAATGTATGTGTAACCCCTACATGGGTACTTGCATGTGCTCTTGCATTCTCAAGCTTGCAACATTGGCCTCTCCACACCGCCATCGTGTCTGACTTGGTGTTTCCAGCCAGCCTTCCACAGCAGCTTACCAGGCACTGGGCTGCCAGTTGCCCTGCTAGTAAGTCAGCTAGGTCCAGAGCAATATGTTATCCCACAATGCCCAAGCACTGAGTCCAGCCCTGCAGCTGCCATTCCAGGCTAGCGACTTCAACCAACAAGACCAGCTACTTGGCTTAATGTGAATCAAAGTTAAGCACAGCGGAGACACCTAAACATTACACACACTGAGTCCAGCCCGGCTTGGTGACTTCCACCAACAACACCAACTACCTGGCTGGACAAGCATTGTGGACCAAGAACAACTACAGCTGAGGCTGCAGCTGGGGTGCTGGGAGGTATGAGGTGGCACGTGAGGTGACATCAGTGCCCCTCACCCCACACACACGCTGGCCTGCAGGCAAGAGGCTGCAGTATGCAACCAGGAAGGACTCTGTCCACTGGTCCGCCCACCTGCTGAACCGCGATGCCCCGCTCAGGCTCTGCTCGGCTTGCTCCAACTTCTCAGCGATGTCGCTGATCTGGACATCAAGGGGCAGTCAGGGCAGCAGTATGGTCCCAGGGCCAGGCAGAGCCCGGCCTAAGGCAAGGCAGAGCCAGGCCTTGCCCTGACTTCACCAGCCTGGCCAAAGCAACACTCCAAGCACATCGCCCTAGCCTGCTGCTTCCTCTATGCATCGCTGCAAACACCAGTCCACAATTGCAGTTGCCCTGGCATTGTGCTGATGTGCTGATGGTGGCACCAGGGTGACATCTGACACCTACTACTCCCACAGCTGCTCACTACCTGCCATCAATAAACTCATAGACCTCACCCACAGGCCATGCCGTAAACCCTTGCTCCTAACCCTGGACACGCCAGTAGCCCACTCCACCCGCCGTGCCCCCCTGTCACCTGCCCGTTGACCCTGCCCGTTGACCTTTCCCGTTGACCCCGCCCGTTGACCCTGCCCATTGACCCTGCCCAATGGCCCTGCCCAATGGCCCTGGCCAGCTGCCTGTGGGCCCCACCTGGCCGGCTGCGAACTCTCTGTTGTTGAGCAGCGGGCTGGCTGACAGAGTGGACACCCAGTACTTGTTCCACAGGAGGTCCAGCAGCTGAGTGTCAGCAGAAGACTTGAAGTAGGTGATGTCCAGCGAGTAGTACTGTCAGTGGCAGCAATCATGGCAGGCATTCACTGTCATGTCTGTCCTCAATAGTACAGGCAGCGGCAGCAGTGATGGCGGCAGCAGCAGCAGCAGCGACAGGCATTGCTTCCATGTGTGTCTCAGCGATTGTTGCCATGACTGCTGTCACTGTCGCTGCTTGTTGCTAATGCGTTCACACTGAGTCACACTTATCGCCTCCCCTTTTCCTTGAGCCTGGTCCAACTTTTGAACATCGCTTGGGACCCATCCATAACCCTAACCCTGACTTGTCCTGATCCGACATACCATCATACCTGTTTAGCATGTACACCAAAGTCCTCAATCTTGCTCAAGGGAATGGTCTGGTACTCTGAAGGCCCCTCATCAGGCGGTCTGGCAAGCAGGCAGACAGGTAAGCAGGTTAGTGCATAGGCATGGCATAACAGGTGGTGCAACAGCCAGCGCTGCCACAGACACTGCCCACTAGGGTTTCAAGCAAGGGCAAGGACCAGAGCCCAGGCCTAGAGCCAGTACCGGGGCCAGGGCTGGGGCCAGGCCCAGGCCCAGGGCCAGGGCCTGAGGGCTGGGTGAGGGTGCTGGCCTAGACTTAAACAGCAGTCAGGAGGAGGGAGGATAACCCAGCATACACTAACACACAGCAAACAACAGGGCCAGGCAGCAGCAGTACATTGGGTGCTAGTAGTTGCAGTGCCAGGCAGAGCACACGGGCCAGGTGTGAAGGGCTGCAGACATTGAGGTGAGGCCTGGAGGCAATGAAGGTGTTGGGCCAGGGGCAGGAAGGTCCAGGGACGGCAGGGCAAAGGGAAATAGGGCCAAGCAACGACCATAGCATGGGCTAGGGAGGGTACAGGTGGGCAGGCAGGGGTCACAGACGAGGGCTGGCAAGCTCAAGGCAGTGCGGTGCAGGCATGGAGGCAACAAAGCTGTTGGACCATGCAAGAGGCACCGGCTGGCCTCACCTGCATAAGGGTGAGGCCAACTCTAACCATAACCCTAAGCTCTCACCCTGATTACAAACCCAAGACCTAAACCCCAAACCCTTTTAGAATCAGGGTCAAGCTGACATTTAATCCTAATACTAACTCAACCCCCTTTAACCTAAGACCAACCCTAATCCCCAACTCCCAACCCCTCACCCCTAACCCCTGACCCGGCTGGCCTCACTTGTATCCCTCAGGGTACGTGCGGAAGGCTCCAATCTCCACCTTGCCACTGGCCATGGTGCGCACGGGGTCCACCACCACAGCCAGGAAGGGCTCCTGCATGGACCAACATGCAAGCACATGCAAGCACCGTGCATGCCATGCTTGCGACAGCCTGCAGGTGGGCAGCTGTGGATCTTCCACAGTAGGGTGGGGGAGGATAACAACATGACGATAACCCTATAGCGGATGGTGAAGCAGGGGGGAAGCCTTGAATAGCGTGAGCAGAGCTGATCTGCCCCAGCTAGAAGAAAACAGGGCAAGAAATAGGATAAAGACGACAAAACAGGTGAGGACACAAACGGTTATTCAAGTAAAGCTCCAGCCCTCTTTACCCCAGCCCTCTGGCATTGCCTGTGCCACACACCGTGAACCTGCTTACCTGGAACTGCTGGTTCAACATCTGTGTGGCGCAGTCGATGCCCGACAGCCAGCAGCCATACCCTGGGTGGCTGTGGTACCATCCAACTGCGTTCTCTAAGCGGTGCACAGCCTGCATGCATACACACTAGGAAAGGGTTAGGGTTTAGGGTAAGGGTTAGGTTATGGTCAGGTTTTGGTTAGGTTAATATTAGGGTTAGGATTAGCTGTGCGCTGCCTGCATGCACACAGGCTGGGCTGGGTCAGACATACAGGCAGATGCCCAAGTCAGGTCAGAGTTGGCTGCATCAGGTCAGGCCAGTTGTTGTTGTTGTTGCTCGCCTTGTTGGTGTCCTGGAAGTCCACCATGAACTCATAAGCTTCGGCTTGAGCATTCACGCGCGTCTCTGTGCCTTCCACTGGCAGCGCAAACGTGTCGATCACAATGAAGGTATCACCCTGGATCTTTCCTTGGAGGATGCCCATCACCTAGCACAAGCAATGGGTAAGGGCAATCACATGATACCTGCTTGGCACTACCCCATTCCTTCATGCCTGGGTGTGGTACGGGCTGGCGTGGCGTGGCGTGGCGTGGCGTGGCGTGGCGTGGCGTGGCGTGGCGTGGCGTGGCGTGGCGTGGCGTGGCGTGGCGTGGCGTGGCGTGGCGTGGCTGGGCTGGGCTGGGCTGGGCTGGGCTGGGCTGGGCTGGGCTGGGCTGGGCTGGGCTGGGCTGGGCTGGGCTGGGCTGGGCTGGGCGGCTGGGCTGGGCTGGGCTGGGCTGGGCTGGGCTGGGCTGGGCTGGGCTGGGCTGGGCTGGGCTGGGCTGGGCTGGGCTGGGCTGGGCTGGGCTGGGCTAGGCTGGGCTGGGCTCCCTCTGCCGTCTCCCACCTCCAAGTTCCCGCCTGACCGCGCGTGCATCGCCATCTTCAGCAGTGCCAGCGCTGACATGCGCACACTGCTCATACAGCGGACAAGGAATGACGGGTGGGCTTTGTGGGCTGGTTGGTCGCTAGATCCAGCCACAAAGCCCCAGTGCGCTTATGCAGGCCTGCAGCTTACTGCTTGAAGTGATGCGGGTTCTTGCTCCAGGGCTTTTGCTGCTGTATGAGCTGCTGCTCCCTCGCGTCGTAGCGAAAGAGAGCATCCGTTTCATCGAGGTTTTGCACCTCGTTCTCTAGCTCCCATCGCGCCTTGGATGTGCTTGCCTCCATAGTGGGTCGAATGATGAACTACTTCGGCCCACTACACCCCTTTTGTAATCAGGGTGCGCATCTAGCACAGGCTATGGGAAAGCAATTGAGTGCGTTTTTCTTTTTTGCTACACATGTGTCGCTGCATGAAACCCGGTTCCCCCGGGACAGATAAGCAGAGCTTGGCGTTTCACAACATGCAGCTGTTACTTCCAAGGCTCTTACAGCATTGCAAATGCGGTGTTGTATGCCATGCAACTCTGAATGTACAACTCCATGTCCAGAAACTCAGCAATAGCTGTGTTGTCAAGCAACTATCATACTACATAAATGGTCACGATGGCGCACAGGTGCAGTACCACATGTGATGCTGCCTGGGCCAGGCATGCAGTGAACAACACTGGATAACGCTCAAGATGCTGAGATCACTGAGGTGCTGGTGGCCAAAGCAGGGAGCTCTGGCAGCCAACGGCAAGGAGTATCCTGAGCTGGGGTACAAGCGGGTGCGAGACAAGCCATCCAAGGCCCAGCAGCAGCTGCAGCCCGCTGCGGCACAGTAGTGTGTGCCCCCCCCCTTTGTTCAGCTGTCATCAGCTAACAATTAGTGCATGTTTGTTATGTCAACTCTACATCACAGCCCTCTGGGTCAGGCAATAGTGTAGGTGGTAGGCGACCATGCCCATGTGTATGCCATGTGCATGGGAACTCCACACAGACAAAAACGCCGTTTTGTAGTGGTCCACAATTAGTGTTCCACGGCAATGAAGGCTCGAGGTTGAGGGCCAAGGTGCTGACGTCGACACACCACACCGCAGCTGTCCTGGATCCCGATCCTGGCTGCTGCTCAGCGCTGTCCTTGACATGACACAGAACGTGATCTGACCCTATGGACCAGTGGATGCCTACTTGGGTGAGCCACTGGCAGCGGCAGTGGCTGTGCCTGTGCTGTTTACCGCCCCCAAGCGGGCCAGTGCTGCCCTCAACCAGGAATCTGTGAAGCGGGCAAAGGGACGGTAAGAGGCGCCTGAGGGGCTGCCACGGACTGAGCCAGGAGCGGTTGCTCCGCTGCCACTAGCAGGTGATGCGGAAGAGGAGGTGGAGGCATTGGCAGCCCTAGGGGCAGGCGCAGGCGCAGGGACCAGCACTATTGGAATCTGAGTGACATTGCCTGCAGATTGTTGCTGAGCTGGGCAGTCACCACAAGAAGGCTCAATAGGCAACGTGGTTGTGGCCGTGCGGTATTGGCCCAAGGCAGTGGAAGCTGCAGTGATCTGGATTGTGACGGAACCTGCATAGTCAGCATGTCGCGGAGCACTGACATGAGAACGGATGAAGCCGCCCCGCCCCGCCCCGCCCCGCCCCGCCCCGCCCCGCCCCGCCCCGCCCCGCCCCGCCCCGCCCCGCCCCGCCCCGCCCCGCCCCGCCCCGCCCCGCCCCGCCCCGCCCCGCCCCGCCCCGCCCCGCCCCGCCCCGCCCCGCCCCGCCCCGCCCCGCCCCGCCCCGCCCCGCCCCGCCCCGCCCCGCCCCGCCCCGCCCCGCCCCGCCCCGCCCCGCCCCGCCCCGCCCCGCCCCGCCCCGCCCCGCCCCGCCCCGCCCCGCCCCGCCCCGCCCCGCCCCGCCCCGCCCCGCCCCGCCCCGCCCCGCCCCGCCCCGCCCCGCCCCGCCCCGCCCCGCCCCGCCCCGCCCCGCCCCGCCCCGCCCCGCCCCGCCCCGCCCCGCCCCGCCCCGCCCCGCCCCGCCCCGCCCCGCCCCGCCCCGCCCCGCCCCGCCCCGCCCCGCCCCGCCCCGCCCCGCCCCGCCCCGCCCCGCCCCGCCCCGCCCCGCCCCGCCCCGCCCCGCCCCGCCCCGCCCCGCCCCGCCCCGCCCCGCCCCGCCCCGCCCCGCCCCGCCCCGCCCCGCCCCGCCCCGCCCCGCCCCGCCCCGCCCCGCCCCGCCCCGCCCCGCCCCGCCCCGCCCCGCCCCGCCCCGCCCCGCCCCGCCCCGCCCCGCCCCGCCCCGCCCCGCCCCGCCCCGCCCCGCCCCGCCCCGCCCCGCCCCGCCCCGCCCCGCCCCGCCCCGCCCCGCCCCGCCCCGCCCCGCCCCGCCCCGCCCCGCCCCGCCCCGCCCCGCCCCGCCCCGCCCCGCCCCGCCCCGCCCCGCCCCGCCCCGCCCCGCCCCGCCCCGCCCCGCCCCGCCCCGCCCCGCCCCGCCCCGCGCCGCCCCGCCCCGCCCCGCCCCGCCCCGCCCCGCCCCGCCCCGCCCCGCCCCGCCCCGCCCCGCCCCGCCCCGCCCCGCCCCGCCCCGCCCCGCCCACCTGTTGCATTGCAAGGCAGCGTAAGCTGGGCAGTTACGGAAGTAACTCGTGAGGAGCCCACCAAGCGGTTGGGGCTGCAGGAGCACAAAATCACATAGTCGCGGTGGTGTACAGCGGTGCGCACACAGCCATAGCTTGTTTGCTGCACATGCATGCTGTACTCACCAGAGAGGTGAAGGAGCGTTATTGAAGGAACCCGCACTCGCTGTCAAAAGGTACTCAGAAAACCCCAAGCCTGTAACCTGCTTGCAGCATGGGAAACCATGGCAGAAGTGTAGGGCCCACTGGAGCGCCCACTGGAGCTGTTCTGGTGACAGACCAGCTGAAGCTGCCAAACAAGGGCAGGGAGTACCCAGATCTGGGATGCATGTGGCTGCGAGACCGCACACCCAAGGCCCAGGCCCAGCAGCAGCCTGCTGCGGCACAGTAGCTATGTCAGCACACAGAAGTGCATGTTTGTCAGGCCAAATTGGCTAGTCTACCCCCAGCTTGTCAGGCAGTGGTGCAGGTGATTGGCTCCCGTAGGCTCAGGGACACTATTGTGGACGTTATGGATCCTGGACCTCGCTCACCTGCACCATGTTTGCCGTGTTTCTGCACAATGCGACCTTGGCGGTCCGGCCATTCGTGTTCGTCTTGAAAGTGATGGAGCTGCGGAGGGCGCAGGCACAGGGAGAGTGTGCTAGCCGCTTACAGCCCAGGCTCTCTGGCCATTCCCAGACATCCCAGACATCGAGGCAGCGCCAGGGCGGGCCGCGAGACATCCCGACCAGCAATGCCTAGCAGCGCTCGCCGCGAGCCTGGGCGCGCAGTTGTTGCGCAGCGGTGCGGCGACTCACTTGTCGGCGGCTGGCGCTCGGTGGGCGCCATAGCCTTGCTGGGGATGGTCGGTACAGGACTTGGCGTAGGAATCCACGAACAGCCTGCGGGCGCCACCCAGTCACTGGTCGTCCGTGCCTTGACCTTGATGCTGCACGCTGCTGGCGACTTACTCTGGATGAGCTTGGCATTGCTGGGCCGCAATCGCGAACACGGCAAGGACTAGAGCCGTGAAGCGGGCCAGGCAGCGGGCTGTCATCGTCATGTAAGTGTCCGTTGCGATGTAGCGGTCAAGTGGCTGGTTGGGCGCGATAACGAGAAGACATGGGCGCGGGCGAAGTGCGGCCGTGAGCGGGACGGTGACGCCCGAGCATACCACTCTCTGGCCGAGTCGGTCCAAGAGTAGTGTGTGGGTTGTACGCCACTATCGCGGGCAGCCTCGATAGAAATCAGTGCTAGGATTGTTAAGCTTTTCAGCACCACCGAAGAACGGGAGACGCCACCCGTCACTGCAAACCCCATCCCTGGTGGCACATCCCTCCTAAGACCACTGGGCTTCTCATCGGGGTGTGGGAGTGAAGAGGAGATTGCCCTGAGCCAAAGTGAATGCACCCACAGTTGACATGGCACAATAGCAGGGGAGAGGTGAGTGCAAGAATAGCAATGGAGGTGAGCGCTTGTCAGCAACAACTCCCCTGTCAACATGGAACAGGGTGTTGCCTGTGGGTAACATCACGCCCACAGACTCCTAGCGTTCCTAGACTCCCGAGGTATCCCAGACATGGACTCTCCTTGGCGCCTGTCTACGCTGGAAGCTCAACGGGCAAGGGCGGGCGGATGAAGGAGAGCGCCTTGTCGAAGCATTCACACCAAGCAAGGAGGAAAGAGCATCCACAATGGGCGCGCCACTATGTGTCGAGCTTGACTCGACGCAAGCCCGCGATCGCACGAATGGCAGCGACGTCCTCCCGTGTCTCTGCGACCGCTGCCTTCCAAGCGTCTTGCAACTGCTCAGCCGCCAGCCCCGCGTACAGTTGCACCGCCAACAGCCCCACCGGCGGCGCCACCTGCGCATACCGAGCTTCCACCTCAGGCTGGCGGACCCCTCATAGCTCAAGCTCCGCCTGACACCCCAGTTATTGGCTTCAACGACCGCATCCTTTCAGCTACGGTTGCTTTGGCTCTGCTGTCCGGGCACTGGCGTAAGAGGGCACAAGGGGTGCAGCTCCGAGCCACAAGGCATGCCTAGCTATACAGCAGGCCCCTTTATCATGGGACAAAAGGTGTGGCCCACCTGCAGCGCGCTCATGACGTTGCAGAAGTACTCCACGTCTGCTGCCAGCTGCACACCACCCTGCACACGCAGCACATGCAGGGCTCAGTGGCTTACATGCGCTGTTCATGACTGTTTCGTCTTTACTGCCACATTATGGTGCTCTAGTAGCAGTCACAGACTACAACGCTGCCCTCACCCTCCCCTCCCACTCCTACCTCCTTGCCCTTCTACTGTGGCTCCTCTTCCTTGCCTCTACCCATGCAGCCTGGCAGTGAGCTGCCCCCCTATCAACTGACAGCACTGCCTACCCTTTGTGCCAGCCACTATCACTGTTTCCTCTGCACTGCTCCTTTGTGCCATCTGTTACCACTGTTTCCTCTGCACTGGTTGCGCATGAGGCACACAACTCACGCAACACAGCAGCACAGGCTTCTAGAGGAAGGGCGCGCACCTGGGATGAGAGTTGAGGAATGGTGTGGATGGCGTCAGAGTAGGCCTGAGCAGAGCCGGTCACCACGCGGTCCAGCCACTGGCCCGCGAGCTCATCCTCCTGCAGGCAGGCACACCCAGAAGAGCAGCCCTGCACCCTCACCCTCACCCTCACCCTCACCCCACCCTCACCCTTTACCCCCTCCAGCAGACCAGCTCTGCTTGCAGGACTATACTTCATGATACAGACTTCCAAAAGCTTGCAAAACAGCCACAAGTGCAAGGAACCACTGGAAACCTGCACACAAAGCATCTTAAGCACCAGCCAGCCATGTGCCGGGGGTGTGGCAATACGTAGTTCCGGCAGCAAACCCTGAGCCGAGCTATGCAGCAGCTCTGGAACAGCTGCCTGAAGATAGCACAGTGCCTCTTGCTCACTGCCTACGAGGTGCTGAGTGCTCTTGCATGCATCCAGCAACCCACCTGGGCTGCGGCATCTTGCTCCCCGCCCTCTGGGCTGCCAGCCATTAGCACCTCGAGCTGTTGTGGCAGCAGCATAAGGTACTCACCCACCTGCTGGCCAGCATCACAGCGCCCAGCAGGGGCCAGGGGTCATGAGATCAAATCCTGGCCGAATCTAAGCTCGTCAATGGCATGATCGCACATCATGGACACCACGCCAAGAGCGTTTTACGGCAGAGTCCGTACCACTGTCAGGTACAGGCTGCCGCACAAAACAGCAGTATAGACAAATGTTGCTGTAAGAGAAATGCCAAGGAAATGACAAAGCAAAGGCTAAGGCCTGTCCTACAACGCAGGCAAGCCTAGCAAGCACGGGCAGCAGGCTGAGATGCAGTGCTGGTGCTCCACTGACCGCTGTGATGTAAGGCAAGGGGTGGGCTGCAAAGGATGGCAGCAAGGCCAAGGGGTGGGCTGCGCCAGGGCTGCCGCTGCCCTTCTGCCACTCAGCCAGGCTGGCCAGAGGGCGCAAGGCGGCCAGTACTGGGGCCATGAGGCTGGACTGAGCAGCAGAGTCCACCAGGGCACCCAGCGCCTCCACCTGCAGCACAGCAGGAAGCCCTTGCTGACCCGCGGGCAGGAAGCCATGCTGTGCTCATGCCCCTGGCCCCTGTGGGGTTGAGGCTTTGGCGCTAGGGTGCCTGGCCACAGGCCTGCTGCATTGTAACAACATCCATCAGATGGGTGGGCTGAAAGCCCTGCCGCAGCTCCCACCTCAGCCATGTCTTGCCCAATCCATCTGCATGTATCCCAGCTCCCCCTCCTGCCCCTGCCCCTTAACCTAAACCCTGCCCTCTTGTCATCATATCATCTGAACCTACCCTTGTTTCACCCCAATCCATATGCAGCCCCCCCTGCTGGCCCTGCCCCTATCCTAAATTCCTCAAGCCCTTGTCATCATATCAGCCTCTTGTCTGTTCCTAGCCCCTCCCTGGCTCAGCCCTTCCCTACACTCACTCCTGCCCGTTCACTCCCCACAACCTCTCACCGCCCTCCACCCACCTGCGCGGTGGTGAGAGGCAGAGCCACACACCGGGCATCCGCCAGGCTGTCCGCCAGTTTCCGCACAGCTGCCAGCGGTTCTGGACCCGACCCCAACCGCACTACTAAGGGGTCGCTCAAGGCTGCCCCAGCAGCCTGTGCCCCAGCCAGCCCCAGCCCACCCGCCCCCATTGCTCCCACCCCTGTGGCTGCACTGACTCCAGCGCCAGCTGGCTTCCCAGCAGCAGCTGTTGCTGCGGCGGCAGTAAGCTTTGGCAGGGCGGCGGAGAGGGCAGTGCGGAAGGCGGTGTCAATAGGCTGCAGGAAGGCCACGCCTGCCATGTCCTTGGCCAGCAGCACTAGGCGAAGGGTGGCATTCAGCTGCTCGCTCTGGTCAGCCTGTAAGGGGCAGTAGCAGTGGGAGCAGCGGCCACACCAGCAAGCAGTGGCCACAGCAAGAGCAGCAGCAGCAGCAGCCACATTACCACGGTCGCCCTCCTCATAACAAGGGAGTGTCCAGCAGCAGCCACTGAGCTATCATCATTGAAACCCCTCCCTAGCATATGTCACATGGTGATGACATCACACCACATGACATGCTCCTCCCCCTCCTGCTCGACCACCATGCTCCTGCCCCCTCTGCTCCCTCCCTCCTTACCATCCCTCCCCCACCCACCCCTCCTCATCCTTTATGCCCTCCCCACCCCACCCCACCCTGCCATGCCCTCACCGAGGGTGTGATGCTGGGGTTGGCACTAGAGGAGGCCGAGGTCAGCTGTGCTAGGCTGCTGCTGATGTGCTGCGCCAGGCGTGAGAGCCAGGCCGACAGCGCCTGGTCAAGCACCTTGTACAGCCCAGGCTGCAGACAAGCACACCAACAGGTCAGCAGGACAGGGCTGTAGGGGCCGTGCTGGTGATGGGGCAAGCACGACATGCTCCTAGCTATGCGAGTACACCAGCGCGAGTAAGAAGAGCTTGGGGCGTGCTTGTGCACCACCACACATATCGCCAGAGAGTGTGGTGATATGGGGTATAGCTGGGAGTGGGAGTGGGGCGGTGGCGGCATAGCGTGTCAGCCAGCGCTGTGGCCTCACCAGCTCACTGCCGCCTGTGAAGGCGACGCAGCGCTCTATGGCGGCCAATGCCGTGCTGCAGGCCGCACGCAGCGCGCCTGGCAGGGTGCGCACCTGCGGGTAGGGGAGGGTTAGGGTTAGGATTAGGGTTAGGATTAGGGTTAGGGTTAAGCATTGCTGCTGCGTGCCAGCACCACGGCCTGGCAGAACAAGTGGTAGGGGGTGCAGGTAGAGGTGAGTGGGTGAGTGCTCACAGCAGACGGTGGAAGGATGAGGTGAGGCATGACGCAGACGCGTCAGGAAGGGAATTACAGGCCAGGTCACAAGGGTGCACTATGGTGACTGCGCAAAGCAGGCGGGCTGGCAAGGTACATGCCACACCATGTCAGTGTTTGGTGGGAACACTGGCGTTGCTAGGTGGGCCCAGTGGCTGGCTGCCAAGGCTGACAGACAGGCAGATCCAGGCCCTCCTTCCCTCCCCTTTTTCCTGTCATACCCTGCTTGCTGCAGCCTCTCTCCAGCTTCCAGCCCTGGACCTCCCTGGCCACCCTTGCACCCACCAAGTGCTCTGCACTGCTTTCTGCGGTGGGGCTGGCCCGCACAGCCGCCAGCGCTGTCGTGAGGCTGCTGCCCAGCTCGCCTAGCTCCATGGCAGGGTAGGACGACACCTGGGGGCGCCACAGGCACAGAGCTGGTGTAGCACCTCAACCTGCACCTCCACGCTACAGGTGCAGGGAGTGGGTCGGCAACACACTCTACTAGGTGTAGGGTGTCGGCAACACACTCTACACGCACTACAGGTGCAGGAAGTGGGTCGGCTACACATCAGCTGTCAAGGGGTGAAGGGCAAGGGAGCCTGCTGCTGTGGGGCAAGCCATTAGCTGCTTGTATCATATCATTCGCGTTTACCAGGGTAGAGAGTGCTGCAGGACTGTTCTGGGTCTGGAGTGCTCAGCCTCTACAAGGAGGGAGCCAGGGATCCTACCATGGAGCCATGAAGCCATGGATCCTTAACCTCAACTTTCTTCTGAACTTTTACTACCATGGCAGCTGGCTGGTGCGATTGGCTGGCTTTCATGGCTCAGCAATGTGGTGGTGGCCTGACCTCATTCTTCTACCCTGGCATTTGACCTATGCGCATCACACAGTCTTTAACCCATGCCCTGTGCCCTCCCTGTCAAACACGGCGACCTCTGTACACATCACACAGGCACTCCCCTGTGGACACGGCCCATACCTCCCTACTTCACCTCTGGCACTCCCATCACGCTCCTCTCCACTTGCTGCCTGCAGGCCCACCAACCCCTGACCCAGCCTGGCTGTCATGCACACCCACCATTTCCTCCAGAGGCTGGAACAGTGAGGTGAGCAGCTGGGTGCGGGCCACCCCTGGCAGCTCATGCGGCAGCACGTCCATGATGCTCCGTGCAAAAGCTGCCATCTCCGCTGACAGCAGCGGCAGCTGGGCCACGGGCAGGCGCGAGGCCAGCAGCCTCTCCCGGGTGGCTTTGCTGATCTGTGGGGCAAGCCAGGCAATGGAGGGCGCACCAGGATACTGGTCTGGAGCAGGTGATCGTGTCATGTAGCAGGCACTGCTGCATACATAGGAAGGCACAGCCAAGAGGCAGTCATTCCTCACCAACCAGCCAACCAAGCAATCAACCAAACATGCCACTGTAGCACAAGACATGGGTGAAGAAGGTGAGGTTATCAGCGAGAAGAAAAATAGAGGGGCAGCATGCCAGGACAGTGCGACAGTCTGCAGCAACCAAGCTGCTCAGTGCTTGTGATCCATACAGTTGGCCGTGGAGGAGGAGCCGGGGTAGAGCACAGCCGCCACTACACCCCACCGTGCACACCTTTGCTGCTTGCATGCTACCTTCTATGGCTGGGTCTATGTGTTGGGCTACAGCCTGACACGCCAAACCCACCTTCTGCAGTATGGCAGCCGCAAGGGCTGTCATGAGCTGCTGCTGCTGCTGGGGCAGCACCCTCAGGCACCAGCTGCTCTCAGCGTCCAGCACAGGGACCAGTCGGGTGTAGAAACGGGGCAGCCACACCAGCACATCCTCTGGAGCCAGACAGACATCCATGCAGCAATGCAGCTGTGACTGCAGCACCACATTGACTCCACAGAGCTTCCACAGAACATCTGCTGGCGACTTCTGGCGCTCAGTACAAACCTACACATCCGCTCAGTTCTCATCTGCAATGTTGAGCCGTCCTGATTAGCCCCCAGCCTGACCAACGCCCTGCCTGTTGGCTTGCCTGCTGGCTTGCTGGCCAGCCTGGCCACCCAGATGCACATGCAGCTGCCAGGTCTCCCTCCCCCCTTGTGCCTGTGCTCCCCTCACCACACTGCCAGCCCACCAGGAGCACCTGAGGAAGTGCAGGCCTCCTCCCACAGGCTGTGCACAAAGGCCAGGCGGGTGTCCAGGAACAGCGCCTCCACAGTGGAGTACCTGGTAGGGGTAGAGCAGGGCCGGCAAGGCACAGCCATCAGGGGCATGCTGCTGTTGCTGGGGCTGCTGCTGCTGCTGCTGCTGAGGCTGCTGCTGCTGGGGCTGCTGGGGCTGCTGCTGCTGCTGCTGCTGCTGGGGCTGCTGGGGCTGCTGGGGCTGCTGCTGGGTTGCCACTGCTTCAGATGCCTGAGTTCCTTGCTTGAGATGCGGAACACTGTTGATGGCAGACACTGATGTGGGAGTGGTGGGATGCGGCTCAGTAACAGGAGCCCGGCACCTCATAAGATAGGATGTTCCATGCAGCCCAGCTTGCTTGCAGCCCGCAAGCTCATCACTGCTGGCAAAATGCATCACTGTCCACTCTGTGGACATGTTGCCTGCTCACACACTGCTGTGTGTTGTCTTCCCTTCCGAGTGAACGACCCCTTCTGGCCCCTCATACCACTGTTTGTTCAACCACTGTCTTGGATCTCCTTGGTCTCCTGCACAGCTGTTTAGCCGGGACCTGTCCTCCCCTAGTGCTCAATACCACCACAGCTGCCCCGCACACCTGTCCACTGCCAGCAGCAGTCCAGCCAAGGCGGCTACGTACTGGTCCTCCTCCTCCCTACTGCCAGCTGCATCCCCACCAGCCTCAGAATCAGCACCCTGCTGCTGCTGCTGCTGCTGCTGCTGCTGGATCAGTGCTGGCTGAGCCAGCGCCTGCAGGGCAGGGCAGACACACAGCTGTGTATGCTCCACCCTGGCTCAGGTGCTTATGGGTGACTAGCACCTGCCCCACCCATGGCCGCGTGTCAGCATCTGGTTGCTGGTGCTGGCAAGTCCCTGAGGCGACTGCCTGCAGCTTCATCGAGACCTGCTGCACACCTTTTGTATAAGTTAACAAGGCCCTAGGCACTGCATAGGCACAGGCCTGCAGTGTGGGTCATAGGGCCCACCTGGGACAAGGAGCCCTCCACCATGCCCTGCAGCCTGTCCTCCAGCGCCCTCAGCCTTCCACGGCCTGCCTTGAACTCTGGTACGTCTCCCACCAGCGCCAAGCTGCGCCTCATCATGCCCAGCATCTCTGCCACACGAGGCAGGTCTCCAGATGCAAACACCTCCTCGACCTACCTTGCATCAGCCAGGCAGGCAGAGTGGCGGCACAGGTGACTCCTGCTTCGCTGTCTTAGCATGTGACATGTGAAGCTTTTGTCACAGCATTGCCCATGCCCAATGGTGCATGCAAGCAGACTTTGTGGTCTCACAGGATGCAAGGGGATATGGCGCTGACATGTAGATGTGATAACAAGTGGGTAGGAGCAAGGGAAAGGTTTGCTACACAGTCTTCTAATGGAAGCCGCAGTTGCAGATTCTGTCACAGGTGGTGGTTTGGCAAGCTGTCTTTGTGCTGCAACGAATAGGTGATGTGGACAAGCAGGCAGCGGTGCGTTTCTGACATATACCTGCAATCTCTGCAACACAGCTTCCACAGAAGCTGGCAGAACCAGGGACACTCAGGTAGCGGTGGTGGTGCGCACCTTGACAAACAGGCCTGACAGCTCGGTGGCCTCCTTGAGCGTGGAGCACGCTAGCTCCATGTTACTCTTCACCCGGTCTAGTTTTCTGATTACTGACACAGAAGCAGCAGCCTCAGCGGCATGGGTTGAAACCTGGGCTGCCACCAATTTCACATGATCCCGCATGCCCTGGATGTCACCCTGCTTCAAGAGCAAGGATCAATACTTTGCTGAGGTTCTAAGCCTAGCAGGTGGCGTGAGAGCCTTCAATGTGGTGTGAGCCATTGCACCGCCTCTGGACTGCATCCATGCATGGCCTGCCTCATTGCCTGCACGGACCTGCAGACGGTAGATTTCCTGCACCGCGAACGGGATGCGCCGCATGGCCTGCGCGCTGCTGTCCTGCAACCCAGCTTCAATCTCCTCAGCTGTCAGCTGCAGTCTCATCTCCGTCTCTGCCAAATACTTTTCGAGCGGATCGCTGCTGGGGCATTGAGCACAGAGCCGATTGACCCACGCCTTGGCATCGAACCCTTGATCCGCGAAGCTGGACAGGTCCGCCATGTGCGATTGGCTTAGATTGGCCTTCACGGGCCTAGCCCGTTGTCATTTGCGCTTCGATGATGGTTGTGTAGTCTTCGCGTCTGCAGCATAAGCTTGCATGAGGAATGTGGAATGCATGCAAATCAAGCAAAGTTTTGAAAGTGGGTAAAGGACGACTTTCTGGACAATCGTTGCCTTTCAGCTGAACCTTCCTGCTGTGTCATCGCTTCGCCACTGATATCTCCGGCTGTATCCGTGGGGGGTCGATGCGATGGTGCGCCGCAAACTATACCTATCTTGAAGATAAACATAGCTGAGCAGCCTGCTTTTGCGCTGCTTACTGTCCTTGGACGACAACGATGAAGGGATCGTCCCGGCCCATCTAACGTTAGACTAGATTAGCCCATCTAGATTAGCCCATTTAACGTTAGATCTACGTAGATGGGACGATCCCTACAACGATGGCTTCCACCATTCGCGAGTGGTATGGAGCCGCACAGTTCAGTAGATGCATTGTAGAGAATGTACGGGCTACGGGTCTTTCAGGGCTACGCTGTAGGCAGCAAAGCTTACAAGCTGTGGGTGGGTGGCAGGCTGGTTATCAGCAAGGACGTTCCGATTAATGAGACTGCGGTGCTTCCACACCACCGCAACAGCTGCAGCTGCCTGTGCAAGTTCCTGTGCCCAGCGTACCTACCCAAGCACTTGCCCCTATCCCCATCGCTCCTTCTCCTCAACTACCTCCTCATCCCTAACCACCTCCCCCACCTCCTTCACCCCAGCCTCCGCCGTCGCCTCCTCCAACACAACCACAGCGTGAGTGGCAACAACAACAGCCGCAGCAGCAGCTGGTTGGGCAAAGCAGTCCCTCCCCCAGCAAACACCACGCAAGAGCTGCTTGGGGGGAGGCAAGCAGGAGCACCAGCTCGTCCGCTGCTATAGGCAGTGAGAGGTGACGCAGCAAACAACGATGGGGGGAGAAACAACAGTGCACTTGGCATGCCACCACTAGTGCCCGGGGACGGTGGGAGCCTCAACAAAGGCCTAGTTTGGGAGAACCATTTCCCTGGCATTGGAAGGTTCAGGTTTCCTGGCCTCAGGCCGATGCCCTTGACAGCTGCAAGACCAACCTCATCTCCTGCACCTGATAACCCAGCTCCTGTACTGCCAACACCTAATGCCTCCCTACCTGCCGCCTCCAAAATGTTTGGTGCAACAGGGCATCGTCGCAAAATTCTGCTCGGTACGTCAACTGTCAGCAAGATTCAGGCAACTTGAGTTGGGATCCATGACTGTCAATGACACGCCATCCATTGACACACTTACATGCTTGAAGCCCTGTCAGGACCACATGCTGACTCCCGGCATGAAACTATGCACACTGAGATCACCCCTCTACATGCAAACGGCACATGGACTCTAGAGGCAAGGCCCCCTGGTGCACGTGTTCTGTCCACTAAGTGGGTGCTGAAAATCAAGCGTGATGCCACAGGAGTTATCGAGAAGTTCAAAGCACGTCTGGTGGCAAAGGGCTACATGCAAGTTCTAGGTGTGGATGTTGGAGATGTGTATGCACCTGTCAGCAAGCACACCACTTTGCGTGCCCTGCTCGCCTTGGTTGCGGCAAAGGACATGGAGGTTCACCAGATTGATGTCGATGCAACCCAAAAAGTTTGCATCGGCATCAATCTGGTGAACCTCCTTTGTCGCAGCCAGGGCGAGCAGGGCACGCAGAGTGGTGTGCTTGCTGACAAGTGCATACACATCTCCAACATCCACACTTGAAATGTGCATTTAGCCCTTTGCCACCAGACGTGCTATGAACTTCTCAATGACTCCTGTGGCATCACGCTTGATTTTTAGCACCCACTTAGTGGGCAGGACACGTGCACCAAGGGGCCTTGCCTCAAGAGTCCATGTGCCGTTTCCATGCTGAGGGGTGATCTCAGTGTGCATAGCTTCACGCCAGGAGTCAGCATGTGGTCCTGACAGGAGCTGCGTCTCTTATGACAGTAGCAACTTCAACTGTTGCAGCAACTTAGAGCAGTAGTTCTCCCCGGGTTGCGTAGCTGACAATGTGTCTAACGATGCTTGACCCATGAGTGTGTGACACTGCCCTAATGAGATGGGCAGTGTGTCAGGAAGTGTGGTACATGGTCTAGAAGTAGCAGTAGTATGCAGTTGTCTTGCCCCTGGCTGGCATGATCAATGGGAGCAAGTGCAGCAGCTGGCTGACATGATCAGAGGGAGCAAGTGCAGCAGCTGGCTGGCATTATCAGAGGGAGCAAGTGCAGCAACAATAGGCTGGAAAGTAGCCTTGTCCCTTGTTGGCGTGGCCAGTGGAAGTACATATAGCAGCAGCAAGTTGGAGCAGGTGTGCCCCCTAGTTTGCATAGTCAGTGGGAGTATGAGATACAGCAGCAAGTTGGAGCAGCCAAGCCCCTGGCTTGCGTAGCCAGTGGGAGCATTAGTAGCAGCACCATGCAGGAAGTAGGCATGCACCTGGCTGGCTCGGCCGGTGGGAGTATGTGCAGCAACACCATGCTGGAGATAAGCCTGCCCATAGCGGGCTTGGCCGGTGGGAGGATGTACAGCACCTCCAGGCTGTAGACAAGCTTGCCCCTGGCCGGTGAAGCATGTACAGCAACACTAGTATAAAAACAGGCCTGCCATGTTGGAAGGCTGCTAGCAGGCCGGCTAGGCTGGAAGCTGTGTTGTGCTTCACCGGCCAAGGGCAAGCTTGTCAGTCTTATTTGCAAGCATCCTGGCATCCTGTCTGAGTGTCGCAACAATGCACATGCACCTGTCGTCACTGCCCATCCATTGGTAGCTCACGCAAAGACCTGTCTGGAAATGACCACTCGTCACGGCATGACTTAGAGAACGGGTCAGGCAGCGCTACAGCATACACCTGCGTGGCAATGCACACTTGTCGCGGCATTGACTTACAAAACAGGCCAAGCAACGCTACAGCATACACCTGTCTGGCACTGCGCAGCATTGCAACAGTGTCTGACAAAACAGAACAGGCAGTGCTATAGCATGACATTGTGCACTTGTGACGCTCGCACACCATCCCCGCAAGCACGACCCCGCAGTCACGACATACGAAGCACGATCTTGGCACTAGCAAACTCGGAAGCTTATGCACACGGACAGCGCTGGACTTGGCCCTGTGCCTCGGAGCAAGCTTGGCTTACTTGGCTTGCTCGACGGGGTTTCCAGATCTCACAACGGTCGCATAGCCTCGGCATCCATCGGCATCGCTATGTAGTAATGCGCTTGAGCAAGGGCTCGAAGGCTGTCATTCACGCACAATCGCTGACAGGCGACTGCGCGGACCCGATCTCCGGTGTCCGGCACAATGGCGGAGCTGTGGGCCCATAACCCTGTAGAGAATGTACGGTCAGACCAGGACACCGCCATCAGGGTGCCAAGGTCTCACACTCGTACACTCTCCTGACTAGCCACTCACTGCACATCACCTGAAGGGCGTACTTTCCAACATGCATAGAACCTTAACTCATAGTCATCGTCTTTGCATTCAAACGGGCAATATGCAGCGTTATGAACACCGCCGGAGTTGCTGCACTACACAACATCCCTAACCCAGAGTCATAGTTACTGCAGTATGGAGGGAAGATATTTTTTAGATTGAAGTGCCCGCCTGCAGAACCTCCTTAGAGCTGACAACACCACTACACCCACTGCAAGCCCCTCTCCACCAAGGATCCTCCCACCTGCCATTGACAGTCGTCCTATCCCACCTGCCATTGAAATCCTATTGATGTCCTATTGATGTCCTATTGATGTCCTATTGATGTCCTATTGATATCCTATTGATGTCCTATCCCACCGGCCATTGATATCCTGCCTTTATCTGCTACAGCACCTTGGCCCTCAATCTAGAGCCTTCATTGCTGTGGTGCACCAAGCGTGGACCAATACAAAACGGTGTTTCTGTCTGTGTGGAGTTCCCATGCACATGGCATGCACATGGGCATGGTCGCCAACCACCTACACCGTTGCCTGGCCAAGAGGGCTATGATGTAGAGTTGGCATGACAAACATGCACTAGTTGTAAGCTGATGACAGCTCAACAAAGGGGGGGGACACACACTACTGTGCCGCAGCGGGCTGCAGCTGCTGCTGGGCCTTGGGTGGCTTTTCTCACACCCGCTTATACCCCAAGCCTGGGTACTCCTTGCCCTTGGCAGGCAGAGCTCCCTGGTTTGGCCACCAGCACAACTCCAGAGGGCGCCACCTGCTCTCCCCAATGCGCTGCATGTTCAGCGCTGCATTGCAGTCCCTGTCTACCCACCTGCCTGGCTGTGGTGAGGGCTTGGCTTTAGAAGCTTTGCCCTGGGCCTTGCCTTTGCCCTTGGTGGGCTGGGTGGGCTCAGCTGCCTGCTCAGTCTTGGTGCGCTTGCTGCGCTTGGCTGGCGGGGGAGTGCTGGGCCCTGGCTCTGAGGCTGCTAGCTGCGTGGCTGCCTGGCTGCTGCATGGGGCCTGTTGGGGCTTGCGTGGGGCCACTACCGGGCTCCACATCATGCCCCGCACTGGCGGGTCACGCTGCTGGCTCCAGGCTGGGCGCAGCAAGCGCTGTTCCACCTGCCCTGCTGGGGGCTTCCAGTCCGCAGGCCTGGTGGCTCTGCGTTTGTTCGATTGGCACTCACAGGGCTGCTGGCCATTCACTGATGAGCTGACCTGGCTGGTGCGATGCTCATCCACAAGCACCACCCTGCCCCGCCGCTGGTCTGTTCCCCTGGGCCTGCACACCACCTTGCAGCAGGCACGCAGCGCCACATCCGCACCCCAACCTCCCCTGGTGCCAATGGTAGCTGCACAAAACAACACCACCAGCTGCTTGGCACGCCCATGGCGCTGCATAGACAACTCCGCTATCTCCTCCTCCAACTGCAGTCATGCAAACAAGGCACGCAGGGTGGCTGACATGGTGGCACTATGGCTTCATGCCCAAGGCTTCATGCACCAAGGCTTCATGCACAACCCACCACCTCTCAGTACATAACCCTCCCACTCACCCTCACCTTCTTAAAAAACTGCACCAGCGCCCGGTCCTGGGCTCCGTACAGCTGAAGCCGCTGCCATGCCCAATTGGGGTCCAGGAACACCTCCCACACCGCGTCCCAGGTGGCCAGGGTGACGCTGATGTGCTTCAGATTGGCCACCAAGGAGGTGCCGGCTGCACTTGCTGCTGCCAGGTGCTAGAGGTGGGGCTTGATCGGTGCTCGCCACCGCTCTGTGTCACGGCGGGAGTTGTCCAGCCCGCTGGCATGCCGCACCTGGCCCTTGGTCAGCTTCCACCAGGCCAGCTGGTCTGCTACCAGCTGGCCTGACTTCACTTCCCAGGCTGCGCTGACTGCGCTGACTGCCTGGGTGACGCCGGGGTCAATGCCCACCCTAATCTGAGTGGCTGGGTCAAACACAAACTCACGCGTCTCAGCTAGGGGCTTGCCAATGCATGGGAGTCCTACCGCATGGGTCGCTACAGCTGCTGCATCTGGGGCTGCCGCTGGGCGGCTGTTGCTGGTGGAAGGGCCTGCCGCTGGGGGTGGGGCAGGAGGAGGGGGGAGGGGGCGTGTGTAGTACACACACACGCTGACGCCGTTTGTCTCCACCGTCCTCTCGAACTCAAACCCCTGGTTAGCCAGCTTGCCCGTACTGAAGCACCTGTCCCAATGCTGGCTCCGGGCTGGCTCTGCGGTGAAGGCGTTCACCGTTTCCCTTGTCAGCCCCAACTGCTGGCACACCCCATGCAACACCCTGCTGTCCAGCTTGATAAAATGGATGCCTACCTTGGCCATGGGAGTGAGAGTGAAGGGAGGTGGGCAGGTCAGGATCCGAGGCCCTCCCCTACGCCTGCCCCGCTTTGACTGCTCTGGCACAGGTGGGGTGGAGGTGGGGGCCTGCTGCCAATGCTCCAGGCACCGGCACACATGCACCGCATGGCGCATGCGGCAGGGCAGGGGGATGGTGCCTTGCAAGGAGTCATTGTGCTTGGCGGTGCTCTTCCGCTTCTTCGGAGGCATTGCGCCGCTACGCTCATACCAGCTACCAGCTCATACCTGCTCATACCAGTATGTCACTCCGTCACAACATTCCCGCACCTCCAGGAGGCAGGCATCGGAGGTATACATGTATAGCGAGGGCCCCTCTCAGCAGCAGAGGGGCGATGGCAGCATCAATGACCCAAAGCAGCACATGGCAACCATGAGTGGCACTACTGGAGGACAGTGGGCTGAGCTGACCATGGTGCCATGTGCCATGATGTCCTCAAGCCTACTGGAAGAGTGTTTGCATGAATAATACCAGCCCCATGTTGGGGCCACCTGAGCTGAGGACAACGATGGCCTCCACCATTCGCATGGGGACATTTGTGCGAGTGGTATGGAGCTGCAGCAGTTCAGCAGATGCATTGACCCTTACCTCATAGCAGTCTGAGACTGACCTTCGCCATCATCGTCTTTGCCTGGTCAGAAAATGGCCATGAGGGCAGGGGGGCCCCACATGGGTACAAACATGGTGATACATGCTGGTGCTGTGCTCCTTGTTGCCACAGACACCAAGGCTTCACTGAACATCGCTATCATTGTCTGGCCTTGCCCATCAGCAAAACAGCAATTGGCATGCACCAGTTGAGACTTGCTTCAAGTCAGTTTTTGTGACGTGCATCTCATACCCTGCTACTAGGTATGTGGTGCACTGGCAGTTGCAGATGAGATTGAGCACATTAGCTACTGCCCAGCTTGGTATGGTCCGGTTGCATGATGCCTGTGTAGGCAACGACAGGGTTGGGTTGTGCCCTGTAACTCAGCGGGTACAGAATGCATGTAGCTGGGCAGTGACCCCTGGCTCACGAGGTGGGCAGCAGCAGCAGGAGAGGCTAGGTCTGATCAGGTGCTCCTGAAGCAAGCAGCACCGCACTGTAAGCTGTCCGCACTCCGCTGCACCGGTTCCAATAGCTCTGCTGGGCCACCACACTGTAAGCTGTCTCCTTTGCGTTCGATACCCCAGCCCTTGAGTCCCACGCTCTACTACCAGTCCAGGTCTCCTGCCAGGAACTAACGCCGGGAAAACGATACAAGATGCTAGGCTGATTAGATGACACTGCCAGTCGCCGAAGCTGTACACGTGACCCATGGCTTCTTGAGCTAGTCAGAGCGAAGTGGGGTCACAGTTTGACTCGGACATGGCGGATCAAAGCACCAAGGAGCCTGCGATCAGTAGCCTGACAGGCATGCGGGGTGATGGTGCGGCGATGGCTGAACAGGCTCGCAACCTTTGCGCTCCTTGCAGCAATTGCATGGCAGGGTATTGTCGTGTGGGAGCAATCCAATGCATCAGCGGACAAGCGCCAGGTCAACACGAGCAGGTTGATTAGCGACCTGCAAGACCCAGAACTCAGGTCCGACTCTGGCCCTGGCCTGTGCAGCCATGGGTGTGCAGCCTGTGAGGCCATGTGCTTTGACATGCGTTCCTGCGACTTCAGATCCGTTGCATTGAGCTCAGTGGCGTTACTTGCCGGCATAGAGTTCTACCAGGGGCAACTGCTGCTGGGTGGTGGGTGCTTGCACTCACCGCCAAGTACTGGTCATGAGGCAGAGTAACAATTCAACGGTCTCAAATCCCTGAGTTCCTTGCCTTATCACCAGGGGTGGTGGGTGCGCTTGCCAGCCTGGTGCGGCATGATACCCTGGAAAACATTAGCAGCGAGGCAGTGCCCCTGGCCCTGACAGACCTGGCCAAACTGACCAAGGAGCACCCACCAACTGCATCAGAGCTGGTACAGCTGCAGGTCCTGCCGCGCTTGCTCACCATCCTCAAGCAAGGTCAGTGCGAGGGGCATCAGACTGCCCCGGCACCTAGCATTTAGCAAACATCATCCATCTCACTCTGCCCTAGTGCGGCTTTCCATAAGTATGTGTGATAAGTGGTTCCTGGCTACTTGATGTTGATGCTAATGGTTCTACACCATTACAGCTGTTAGCCTGGCATGGTTGGCTCTTTTGGGAGGGACATCAGGCATGAGGCCGGATGGGGGTTTGCATGCACATACAAGTTGTCACAGCAACGGGGTGGGTAGGGAGCACTGCCAGACGCTGACTGCGCATTGCCCAGGTGTGCCTGCCTGGTCTGCAACCGCTGCCCAGCTACTGCATGCAATGCTCAAGTCCGACTCTCACGTGGCTCAGGAGGTCAGCAAGCAGGTGAGCAGGAGGAGGAAAGAAAGAATGACTATGCCCTCGCCGTCAAGCGTGCATGAAGGGAGGAGAGTACCCTTGCTACCCTCCTAAGCCCTCCTTGCTACCCTCCTTGCTACCCACCGAAGGGAGCAGGAGGAGGACAGGGCTCATTACTCAGCTGCTACCGGGGCTTTGGACTCCAGCTTAAGCTGCTCTCACAAGCCATCCATTGAGCCATAGTGCAGCCAGCACCTTGGCCCTCAACCTACAGCCTTCATTGCCGTGGAACACTAAGGCGCCAATCTGAACAGCGCCAAGGCTGACCTGCTCTGACCTGTCCAGTGCAGCCAGCATCACTGAGCAGCAAGGCTTAGCAAGGCCTGGCCCATGCCTAGGCCAGCACACAGCATGGGAGGGTGCAGTTTTGAGGGGCTAACTAGTGAGCGGTAATGGAGTAGGCAGTGGGCGCTAGGGCGGCAGTCAGGGCTGGCCTCAGGGGCTGGCAATGCTGGCATCAATGAGCAGTAAGGCCTAGCAAGCCAGCCAGGGCTCAGGCCAGCACACAGGCTGTGACACATCTGAGTAGAGCCTAGGCAGGTCAACAATCTGAACAGCTGTGACACGGCATGGTGACGGTGCCTGATGGCTGCTCAAGGGGCGGTGCAGCTGGTGTGGTGCCACAGAGCCCACGGCTGACCTGCCTCCCCTGGCAGTTGCCTGAGAGGGCACATGAGAGGGCAGCCGCATGGCACTGGGGTAGGACACATCACCCCTGAACTGCCCCTGTGCTGCAGGTGGTGTGGGGCCAGGAGGGGCAGCTGGTGCCCTCCAGCCTTGAGCTGCTGGAGCTAGGGGCAGTGCACCATCATGCTGACACCGTGGTGGGCGCTTTGCGGTGCGTGGAGGTGCTGGCGGGCGCTGACACTGCTGGCCGCTGCTCCCACTGCTGCTGTTACCGCTGCTGCTACGGTGGCGGCTGCTGCACTGCCATTGCTGAGCTGCCCCACCCGGCACTGCTGGCCTGCCTCTGAAGAATCAGCCCAGCTGCACTCAGGCAGGGTGCGGCCAATGCTGGGCTGTCGGTTTGCTGCCCTGGCCTATGTGCGCTGCAGGCTGCTGGAGGTGCTGCTGCGCAGTGGGGGCGCGGCAGCAGATGGGGTGCTGGAGCAGCAGGGCATGCGGCTGATGGTGCAGGTGGGAGCCCTGCTACTGCTGCTGCTGCTGCTGCTGCTGCTGCTGCTGCTGCTGCTGCTGCTGCTGCTGCTGCTGCTGCTGCTGCTGCCACCTCCCCTGCCTGCTGGCTTTATTTACTGACTGACTGACTGACCCGTCATTGTCTACACCATTGCTGCTATTGTTCACAACAACACGCTGCACCACATGATCCATGGAACCAGCTTTCCTATTTTTGGCAGCTTGATGCCACTTGGTCAGCATTGCCCATAGTGGTTCATGACCTATGCTTTGCATCCCACCGGCAACCTGCCTGCTGCTCTGCTGCTGCTGCCAGGTGTTCACCAGCACTGCCAACGACAGCCGGGTTGCAGGGGCAGCAGCAGCGGTGAGTCACCATGGCCAGCTGGGCTAAAAGCTAATGAGAGGCCAACAACCTGCTCCAGCCTCAGCGGCCATGCACGTCAATAGCAGGAGCAGCCAGCAGTAGCTTGCCAGGAATGCTAGGCTGATGAATATAGCTGACTAACCCTGGCAAGCAGGCCCTGTACAAGTGACAGCATGATAGCAGCAATATCATCAGTGGTGGCAGGTTGACGTGGCTGGCTGGCAAGAGCACACCATGCGGGGTAGTGACGGCAACCAGGGCGCAAGGGGGCAGGAGGGTGACAGGGCCCAGACTGACCTGCAGTGGGGCTACGGCTGGCGCTGTCAGCCACCACCTGATGGCAGTGCTACTGCCCCTGTTGCCTCTTTACCCGTGTGCCATTGTTGCTGCCATTATGACCACCAAGCTTGCTGGTGCACGCAAGAAGGAACCGAGAGGCCTGGCTGCAGGGTCCCTACAGTGTCAGCTACCACCCTGCTGCTGCTGCTGCTGCTACTGCTGCTGGGCTGCAGACGCTGGCCACTGCCCTGGAGGTGGATCCTGGTGCCGCTGAGGGGCTGGTGGCACAGGGCCTGGTGCCAGCAGTGATGAAGGAGCTCAGGTCAGGCAGGCGCAGCACACCTGGTCCTCATACTAAAGCAGCACATCACTCATTAGATGAATGGCCTCGGCCGGACAAACGCAGTAAAGGTTTACCGAAGACCGCGAACTAAAACTCACACTTCAGTCAAGTACTCCTAGAAACTCTGTTTGTCTGACTGACCTCAACACATACCATCTTCATCCAACATCCAACACATACCATCTTCAGTGCAACTACTCTGTTCAGCATAGAACCAGGTGTTGCCTGTGGGTACACTCACTCAGCTACAGCCTTATCACTATAGCGTCATTGGTCGCAACCGTGGGACAGTCCAGTGCATCAGTCCAGTGCATGAGGGCTAGGATGAGCTCACACGAGCAGGTTGATTAGCGACCTGCAAGACCCGGGCCCTGGCCTTTGCAGGGTATACCACTCCTGCCCTGACTCAGGCCCTGGCTTGTGCAGCACACATACCACTATCAGCTGCACACCAGGGCATGGGTGGCTGAGCACTGGCCTGCCCCTGCCCCTGCACTTGTACTGCCACCTGCAAACCAGGTGCTAACCAGGTGCTAACTACACATCTAGCGTGCCATGCTTTGCTCAACAGCGAATGTAAACCCACAGTGACATCAGTGCATATGCTTGACAGGTTTATCAAACCACAGCGACATCACCACCACCTCCCTGACCGTGACCTGTTCCGCCATTGACCAACCACCCCCTAAGCAGGCGGCAGGTAGCCCAAACCCCCCATGCCATTCCCGCACGCATGCATAGCCATGCAGCCGCTTGGTCTGCCCACCCTCCGCCCTGGGCCTGACCACTTGCATGTCAGGCTATGTCGTGGTTGCCCCGCACATCGCAACAGCAGCGCCCAGTGCCAGCAGCATTAGTCAGCAACCAGTAGTGAGGAAGGAAGGAGAGGAGACCAGACAGGACCTGACAAATGACAAGCATGGCCATGCGCATGCAGGACAGCAACAGGTCACTTACAATAGTTGGTTAAACCCATCACAACATTCTCACCTCTCTTAGGCGGCTCTGCAAATCCTTATGCTCTTTCTGTCGCTGTTCTAGTTGGGCTCTAGTCTTTTCCAAATCCTCGTGTGCTTTGCTCAGCTCCTTGAGAGCATTGAAAGCCTGAGAAGCCATCCCCGACATATGTGCGCCATTTGTCTCGCTCCGCTACGCCGCACTGTAAGCTGTCTCCGCTGATGACTCCGCTGAGGTCTCAGCTGAGGTCTCCCCTGCAGGTCTCAACTGTCAGCAGCTAACACCACAGCAAGGGGCCTGCTGGTCACACTGCAGCTAGGGGCCTGCTGGCTGACCTCCTGCAGGGCCCTCAACCGCCACTCCCTCACCAGCACCCTGTCCCTGGCCCTGTTACTGCTGGAGCAACCACAGGGCCAGGCGGAGCTGGTGGCGTCAGGCCTCATCTCGCTGTGTAGCCAGGTCAGGCAACACTGTCCTGCCTGGGTCAGCAGGGCAGTTGATGCGGGTGCTCCTGCTGTTGTACTAGCCATTGCTGCTGCGTGCATGCCACCTGTTAGGCCACGCAGCCGCGACGATGTACTCTTCATTGCCCTTCATGTATAGTAGAATGTCAGAGGCCACACTGTTGCAGGAAAGTACAAAGCCTTGCTTCACCCGTAATGTAAAGGGATCACGCTGCACTTCAGTGTATCCTACCAAATCATGCAGCCGCCACGCTGCATGTCTAAACATGGCTAATGAATCAGGCTCTCGTTGATAAACATGGTTTTACGTAATTATACCGAGTCACAAAGCCGCCATGCTGCACATGGGGCTGTCGAAGGGGCTTCCCGTTCATGCATGCATCAACATGCATGTGGCCTTCCTGGCTGCCTGCAGCTGGTGTACAACAAGGGCGCTCAGGCCAACTGGCGCCTGCTGTGCCTGCACACCTTGTCTGGCCTAGCGCACCAAGCCCCACCGCCCCATGCAGCCCAGCACATGGAGGTCCAGGAGCACCACTGCATGGCCTGCCTGGTGAAGATGACCCGGTGAGGCAACCCGGTGGTTCCTTGTAAAGCTTGCTTGAAGCTGCTTCCACATGCACCCAGGTGCCTGCTGCTATTGGTTGGCTGCTAGCAGATGTTGGGCCCTGGAGCAGGAGCCTGCTACTGAGTACACTATTATGTAGTGTGCATTGTGCACAATCACCAATGGATGGAGATGGCTCACTGCGAGCCGCTGGGTCACATACAGCACCTTGGCCCTCAACCTAGAGCCTTCATTGCCGTGGAACACTGAGCGTGGACCACTACAAAGCGGTGTTTTTGTCTGTGTGGAGTTCCCATGCACATGGCATGCACATGGCATATACATGGCATACACACGGGCATGGTCACCTACCACCTACACTATTGCCTGACCTAGAGGGCTGTGATGTAGAGTTGGCATGACAAACATCCGCTTCTTTGGAGGCATTGCGCCCCTAGGCTCATACCAGCTACCAGCTCATACCTGCTCATACCTGCTCATACCTGTGTGTCACTCCGCCACATCACTCTCGCACCTCCAGGAGGCAGGCATTGGAGGTATACATATTTGCAGCAGGGAGGTATACACCAGCGGCGACATCAGCGGACATCAGCCGGTCACATGCAGCATGGGCATGGTGTGCCATGCAGTGGCCGCCTGGCCTGTCCCTACCCCACACATCATGTGGCCTGCAGCTGCAGCTCTCAGCTTTGGCTCAACCCCTCAGGCATACACCCATGCTCCTCCACATCTGGCCAGCCCCACATCCTTTCCCTGCTGCTACCCCTCATGCCTATTGGGTGCAGCACCTGGTGACCTCATGCCTGCTGCCCCTCGCTCCCCAGGGATGGCCAGGAGGGTGTGCTGCTGCCCCATGCAGTGCATGCCCTCAGGGACCTGGGCACACTGCCCCATGCCTGCCGGTACATGGTAGATAAGGTGGGATGGGACCCACTGGCAGCACCACCCGCCGTGTGACCTCCCCCGACTCCTGCACATCAAGCGCTGGCACGAGCTAGCAGCAGCAGGGCAGTGGGGCCACAACACTGGGATGGTGGTGGGGTAGCCGGTCTGCAGCCACTGCGAGGATCATGCTACAGCCCACCTCCCAGTCATAGTGGCGAGTGCCACCCTGCCCTTCATTGTCTTATCAATGCCATTGCCATTCTTAGCGTTATCATCATATCAACCTATTCAGCTCATTATTTCAATCCCATACCTTTCATTCTCAGAGGCAGAAGGGGCGTGGTGGGGGTCCCAGGCCTTCGCCACCCTCCCCTCCCTCTGTAGCCGAGCACCATGTAGAGTCATGACCTTGACAAGGGTAATACCCTCGGCCACAGCAGCAGCAGCAGCAGCAGCAACAGCAACAGCAACAGCAAGGGGCAGGGGGGCTAGGTTCCTGTGGCAGCCCTGCAGGCGATGTAAGCAGCCACAGCAGCAGGCCCAGGCAGGCTGCTGCAGGCATTCCTGGAAGCGTGAGGGCCATAGCAATGTTTCCTAGATCTCAGTGCATGCTGCCCTCAGCCACCCTCCACCTTCCTCCTCCCTCTGCACTTGCATGCTAAGGTCCCTATCCCTGGCATGGTATGGGTGATATCTCAGCAGCAGTCTACATGGTGTAGCTTGGGACAGCTTCCAGGGAAGACACAGGATGGCAGGGATGTCCTTGGCACCAGTAGAGGGTGCAGGGGAGACGGTGCAGCCAGTGTTCAGGGGGTTGGAAGGGTTACATGAGGTACCACGCCAGCACCTTGGCCCTCAACCTAGAGCCTTCATTACCGCGGAACACGCAGGAGCAGCCTTGCGTGACCTGCAGGGTGTGCCCCACCTGCTGGCGGACCTGCTCAGTCGCCCCTACAGTGCGGCAGCTGACCAGGGAGGTGCCTGGCTGCAGCCCTCCCAGCGCTCAGCTGCCATGCTGGTAGCGCTGCTTGCGCTGCAGCCCAGCCTACGCAGCAAGCTGACACAGGCGAGTAGCGGCATGCTGGAGCCATGTCAAGGGTAGCCAGGGCCACAGCAACAGCTGCCACAGCCTCAGGCATGGGCATGCTTAGTCTAGCCTGCTCTGGCCTGTTGCTGTTGTCTGTTGCAGGGCGAGCTGGTGGGAGGGCTGGCTGCATGCATTGTCAACAACATGGGCCGCGCTGACATGTGGGCTCCTCAGCTGCGCATCACCGCCGCCGCCGCCCTGGTGCCCCTGCTCAGTAGGTCCTGCCTGCTGTGCCTCATGCTGCACCTCATGCTGCACCTCATGCTGCTACCTCAAACTTTAGGTGCTGTGCAGCAGGAGATGGTGCCCTGCTCCTAGCTGTAGCTCCTAAGTATTCCACGCTGACCTGCCATTTGGGGTCTGGCCGTGGACACCATGGCAGCTTTATGCAACTGGCAACTCTGTGACTTGACTCTGCGAGACTTTCCATCAGACCTTGACTCTGCACGACTTTTCCATCATACAGTTGGGGGAGGGGCTGGCCAAAAAGCATGTGGTGGCACTGCACTGCGTCAGGCTGTACCCCACTGGTGTACCGCATCACTTGTGCACCGCATCACTCGTGCACCGCATCACTCATGCACCGCAGCCAAGTTCTGCACTGACTCAGGCTACTTACCTGACTGTGGCTTTGGTGCATTTCGTGGCACAGGTGCGGGACAAGGCCATCAGCATGAGAAACGCATATCGGCCAGTGGTGTGGTGACGAGTCTGATTGCTATGAATAACAGGTGAGCTGCGAGCCGGCAGCAAGCACAAGCAGCTGTGCAACGCAGCAGCAGCAGCATTCCCTGCACTCACTTACCTGCAACATGCTTTGCCCTGTGGCCTCCTCCTACCCAACCCCACCTTACGAGACCGCCTCTTCTCTAAGCCCCTGCCTGTGGTGTGCTGCGCTTGTAGTTCATCAGAGCAAGAGCGGCAGGTTGCGTCCAAGCTGTTGAAGCTAATGATACAGCTGCCAGCGTTGAGTCAACTGGCAGGCAGGGCGGGGTGACCAATCTCCTGTATAGGGCCCCCCCAGGCTTCATGTGATGAGCCCCCAAACCATGCAGCCATGTAATCCTGACGAGCAAGTTGAGGCCAGCACACATGCTTTGGCAAAGGAGATGGTCTAGGTCTGTCCGTGCCTGCAGTTGCATGAAGATTGCCAACACCATGTTGGGAACGCCCGACCCCATCTCAGGGTAACGCCGTCCCGTGTATGCCCGCCGTCCAGTGTATTGCTTGGCTTATCCTCACCAAGTAAGGGGACGGGTTTGAGTTATGACTGAGGACGCAGTCGTTCTCAACAACAGAGGGTAGGTGTGTGTGTTAATGGTGGTTGTTCATGACCGACATACTTTTCAAGAGTAACGCCACCAGCTCGTATCATTTCCAACGCCCTTGGCTCAGTAGCTGGCCACAATCGCTACTTGGAACCTGGCCCGGCGGCAGTCCGATGCCGCGATGCTTCGTTCGTTGCTCAGAGGCCTCACGCATTTCCCCCGCGTGAACTCCGCGCAGCAGCCCAGCTGTGCACACGCGCGACTCCAGTTTAGGCCCAGAAGCATGCAGCTGCTTGCCGAGGACCGCACAGACCATATGAGGGGTGCAAGTACCTGGGCAGGTGCGACCTAGCAGCCCTAGCTACAGCATGCCTGACTGCTTGATGTTTCTTTCATAGGCAGTGCACAGAGCAATATCTGGAGCGGAGGTCGCCGCTGTAGTGTAGACAGCATACGCAAGGAATGGTGGCTAACAAATGTAGTGCTGCTTGATCAGGCTCACTCATTTGATACTTGGTCCATGCTCTAGCTGCTGAGTCAGGGGAGGGTGTGCATGCATGACTTGACATGGGTCGTTGAACCAAAGGTAATGGTTAGTTTAGCTATAAGTGGACTAGAAATAGTCAGCCCCCGCTTGTGTATGGACCACCACTGGTGGCTTGTACTAGGCATGCAAGGTCTGGGTGGTGTGATGTGTGTAGCTTCTGCATGTTTGCAGGCGGGCAGTCGCAGGATGAGCTGATGCTGAAGGACGAGTGCATCTTGGTGGATGCTGACGACAACATCACAGGCCATGCCAGCAAGCTGGAGTGCCACAAGCAAGTGGCGGTGGCAGCTTTAGTAGGACACAGCGATAGGGGGAGGATGGCGGAGGCTGCAGATGGGTGTCAGGGGTCAGCTGTTGACCGCCACACACTGAGCCAGCTAAGCCATGGCCGTGATAGGTCAGGTGGTAAGAGAGGAGCAGCGGCTGTGAGGTGCTGACTGTTAGGTCAAGGTCGAGTGCAGCCCAGGAAGGCCAGCGTGGTGCTGCATGAGCAGCAGCAGCAGCAGAAGCAGCATCAGCAGCAGCAGCAGGGGTGGGACAGCAGCAGCATGTGTCAAGGGGTATCACCCGCCAGGACTGTCCTGGCCTGTTGTCATGCCTGGCATGCAGTGCAGGTGCCTCTTGCCCTCCCCCTTACCCACACCGCTACCCTATCACTTCACGACACCACTCTCTGCCACTTCCCTGCACCCCTCCACCCACATCTATGCAAGCACTGTGGGAATCCAAAAAATCTGCAAGGTTAACCCCTACTGCTGGTGCTCCTACCACTGCAACACCGCCTGCCACTGCAGTACAGTCATTGCTGCTGCCACTGCTGTCACTGCTGCTGCTTCTGCTGCTACAGCTGATGCCTCTGCTGCTGCTGCCACTACTGATGCCTTTGCTGCTGCTCCCACTGCCGATGCCTCTGCTGCTGCTCCCACTGCTGATGCCTCTGCTGCTGCTGCCACTGCTGCACTGCTGCTGCTGCCACTGCTGCTGCTTGCTGTAGGTTCCTACCACATCAGCCTGCAGGCCTGCTGCACCGGGCCTTCTCTGTATTCCTGTTTGACGACCAGGGGCGACTGCTGCTGCAACAGCGTGCACGATCAAAAATCACATTCCCCAGTGTGTGGACCAACACCTGCTGCAGCCACCCTCTACATGGGCAGACCCCAGATGAGGTGGACCAACTAAGCCAGGTGAGGGAGGTGCCGAGGAAAAGGGGAGCAGAGGGAGGCCCAGGCCAGGGTCAGAGGCAGGGTCAGGGGCAATTGACAAGTGTAGCAGGATGAGTGTAGCAGGAGGTGAGTTTGTGAATGTGTAGATGGCCTCTGTCATGCTCAGGCAACCCTCTCGGCCCCAGCGTGTTTACCATCCCTTGTCATGATTTACGCTATGTTACAACTATCAGCCTTGTATGGCTGCTTGGCGCTCGGACCATGTGAAGGTGGCCGACGGCACAGTACCTGGCGCAAAGGCTGCTGCCATCCGCAAGTTGGAGCACGAGCTGGGGATACCAGCGCACCAGCTGCCGGCCAGCGCGTTTCGCTTCCTCACGCGTTTGCACTACTGCGCCGCGGACGTGCAGCCGGCTGCGACACAATCAGCACTCTGGGGCGAGCACGAAATGGACTACATCTTATTCATCCGGTAGGCCTGACGCGTTGGGCCGCGGGTACAACTTCACTGGTCAGAGTGACCTGGGTTTGACTTGTCCGGGTTGAGACTGTTTGAACGAGTTGAGCTTGGATGCAAGAAGTGCAGCCAAGTTGCAAGGAGTGGGTCAGCGTTGTTTGCAGATGCCGACAATTGTTTGTGTGTTAACGAGGGCTCGCGGCTGGGTGCTGTCACTGTGCAGGGCCAACGTCACCCTTGCGCCCAACCCTGACGAGGTGGACGAAGTCAGGTAAGGTTTGTTCTTGCGTGTCGCTTGAGTTCACCGAGTCGCCCAACCGCCGCCGCGTTGAAGCTCCGGCATCGCGCACTTTTGCCGAGCGCTGTTGGCCGTAGGTACGTGACGCAGGAGGAGCTGCGGCAGATGATGCAGCCGGACAATGGGTTGCAATGGTCGCCGTGGTTTCGCATCATCGCCGCGCGCTTCCTTGAGCGCTGGTGGGCTGACCTAGACGCGGCCCTGAACACTGACAAACACGAGGATTGGGGAACGGTGCATCACATCAACGAAGCGTGAAAACAGAAGCTGTAGGATGTCAAGACACGTCATGAGGGGGCTTGGCATCTTGGCGGCTTCGTATCTCTTTTTACTGAGACTGAACCTGCAGCTGGAGACAATGGTGAGCCCAATTCAACTTTCCGCTGCACTGGGTGTCGACGAATCATTTTCAGAATAGTCGTGCCTCCCAACTTCGCACCCGCAAACCAAGTCGTCGAACGGGCGCGTCAAGGGAGCTTGCAATAAGATGTGCCATGCAAGTAGCCCTGCCTGCACACTGCGACGCACGGCCACTGCACCGACACCCCCTCGAGATTGTCCCTCGCAACCTTCGGCCACGGCTTGGCTCAGCCGTGAACCCCCGCCGCCAGCACTCCCGGCTGGAACCCGCAGATCCCGTGTGCGCAAACCCGACGGACTGCGCGACCCAGCCCATCAGTCAGAGCCTCCCAACTCTCTTGAAAATAGGGTGTGTCCTTTACACGAGGTTTATTTCTCGCTCAGGTTGCCGATTGAGCACCGAAGCACACCAAAGTGTAGAGGACTCGCTTGGCTACACGGAATGCCTGTCCTAAGCTCTATCTAATGTGTACATGATGCACTACCCTGGCGTGAACCTGGCACTCATTTTGTGGGCAGATATCACCATGCACGCCCCCTCCACCCTCGACCTTCTTAATGGTGCCGAAATGACGCAAACGCAAGTATCTGTGCAATCGCGCTTTGTGTTGCGAGGGCCGGAACCGCGAGTTTGAAACCTAAGAAGCTGAAATGCTTCTTTAACGCACCCACACCACTGCTAATGCTGCGATTAGGACAGCTGCATACTTCTTAGCATCGATTAGCTTTCACTCGTCATTTGTGTCGCTCGCGCTGTCGCGTGTAAGACGGAGTAGTTGTATGCTCTAGCGGTTCAACAAGACACTATGTGCACCCTTCACCTTTGATTACAGTAGACTATCTGACCTGATAGTCAAACTGACCGCGGGACTCTTCATACTCAAGCCTTTTCTGCTCGTTTCGCTGTCTACGCCCCGTATTCATTGTAGCTAGAGCATGTGTGCAGATGGGCAGTCTTCGTTCTGTCGCCAAAGCGGTTTCGGACATCAACACCATGCGCCATGTGGTTCGGTCCACGGTGCTAGCACCAGCTCTCAAATGCACCCCCTCGCCCACCATGTGCCCTCCCACCTGGCCCGACTCGCACCCTATGGCAAGGCAAGGCCTCTACACTCCATAGCAAAGCCCCCTGGTAACACCCCTGGTTTCTTTGCTTTGGTCATCCTCGTTTTCCTCCTCTTTGTTTCTTTCTCTGGTTTGCTTGTAATTCTCGCTCTTTGAAAAAAAAAAAAAAAAAAAAAAAAAACACCACTTGTCACATCCACGTTGACCACTTGCATGCGCCTCTACCAAGATGCTATGGCCTAAGTGCCACTGCCAACCCCCTTGCCCTCTCATTTAGACGTCCCTGTACTAGCATGGTTACAGGCAGTGGAGGCGGGGGCAGCCAAGGATGTGTAAACATGCAGGAGCCTTTGCTATAACGACTACTTGTGTCATGCATGCCACGACGTGCATACCACATTGGTTGGGTACAATAGATGAGCAACATATACTTGATGGCTAACAGCTAGCAGGACTGCAAGCACCCTTCCAAGGCAACTGCAACGTCCAACTGCACTCCCTCCCCGTACCACCACACCGCACCACCTCATGGCGCAACACAATATGGCACATGGCTGCCATAGCTTGACCAGGCTACACAAGCAAGCACCAGGCATCACATAACTACCAAAAGGGATAGTGACCTTAGGCAACACCCCCTGGGCCTGAGGAAAGAGCTGCTTTGGTACGCTGCTCAATGTGCTGCTTCACAAAGCGTCGAAGATTATGCAACAAGGTCTTTTGGGCTGGTCGGTGCTTGGGTGGGATCTTGTAGAAGTTGATGTAGCCCCACAACTGTGCCAAAGTGAAGGCCGCAGCTTCTTCAAGTGTGGTTGCACTGTAGTCAGCTCCTCGAGGATGCCTGCTGCTAGCTGCTCTCAATTGGCCGAGGCTAGCGACGGTGCCAATGTTGAGCACCAGCTGCTTGTTGCCCCCCACCATGCAAGACTCCATGACCGCCTTGCGTGCTGCTCGTGCCACTGCTGTCTTGGCGGCGGATGCACGCTCCATGTCACGTTGTTCCTTCCGGAGGGCCTTCATCCGTGGCTGGAGGTCCACGGCGTCCATGGTACGGAATGATGCAGGGTCAGTCTTGGCAATGACAGTGCCTAGCAATGCTGCCAGCCCTTGCTTGCTGCCATGTCCATGCTTGGCGTGTTGGAGGGCTGACTCCACATGCGCATTGGACGTTGGCGCTGCCCCAAAGAAGTGCACCAAGTGCATGAAGAGTCGTGGGCTGCATTCCTCGTTGGCAGCCATGGCTTCGATGTCGGCACTGAACATGGATATAGTGTTGAACGGATCGTACTCGGCTGGGTTGCATGACTGGGGTGGTAACGGCCGGCGCATGCGCTTGCGGTTGCCGTGATCTTGTTGACGCTCCTCCTCCTGTTGTTGCTCCTGCCACTGCTTGCGGAGCGCAGCATCCTCTTCCAACACCCTCCTGGCTGCGTGGGCTGCATATGTTGCATCGGAAGACGCCATTGCAGGAAGGAGATGGGGAAGTTGCAGGTACACTTTGCTGTGCGCACCCAAGTACTTGAACATAGCGTCGATGTGCTGAGTGATGAGCTGGACTAGCTCAAGCTTGACCACCTCCCACTGTGCAGGGGGGACGAGCTCTTGTGCCCGTGAGAAGAGTTCAGGGAAGTCCTGGTCCACAAGTGCCCCCAATAGGCTGTCTGACAGGGCTTCTACATGCCGCGCCACCTCAAATGCGTGCATGCCCCCCCCAGTGGCAGCCCAGCCTAACTCGGGCATAATGATCTGCTGCCCCACCACAGCCACCACCATGACTTGAAAGGTGAATGTGGTGTTCAGCAACAAACCACTCAGCTCGGCTGCCCAGTCCGGTGCCAAAGCTCCGCGCTCTTCCATAATGATAGCCACGGCCTTGGTGACGGGCCCGAGCACACGGGTGAGGGACACGCAAGCTGTCACGAAGCTGCCCCACCGGGTAAGGGTAGGGAAGCTAGGCTTGTGCCACACCCCCATGTTTGGCAGTCCATCCCAATGCCCCATGATGAGGCTGCAAAGCCGCTCAATGCCGAAGGCGACCTCCGCAGACAACCCTTGCCGCCCACGGTCCTCTGCCTTGCCCCATGCTGTCAGGCCCTGGTGCAAAACATTGTGGTAGAGATGGCTGAGGCAAGGCCAGAACATGATGGGGGCTAAATCCTGGCGTCGGCGAGAAACGTTGACGAGGGCGACGAGCCCACCCGTCCTCCCCACATTGCTTGCGGCACTGTCCACTGTGACACTGGCAAGCAATCCCCACAGGTTGGCCTCTGTGAGTAGCTGCTCCAAGTCTTGGGCTTGTGCTGCAGCGGTGCTGTCGAGGCACTTGCGGATAGCAATCACTCGACACAAGATCCTGGACGGCTCTTGGCCATGTACTAGGACCTGGGCGGTGGCGACGTACTGTGGCGACGTACTGGCTGGTGGCGACGTACTGTGGAAGGCCCAGCTTGAGGTTGAGGTGGGGCATCAGGGAACTCTGCAGCCGCCACAGCTGTGCGCAGGGGGCCAAGCTGCTGGCATGACACGTTGGGCAAAGTCAACAGCGCCGCATTGCTGCATGCATAGGCTGCAGTGTAGGCTCCCGTCGCAGTATCACGCTCCTTGTGGCAGGGGGGGGGGGGGGACCTTCAAGGCTGTTGCTGGGCTGGCTGCTTGTGTGCATGGCGGTGCACCCCGCATGGCATGCCAGCGCTTCAAGGTGTAGAGTGACACCTCATTGCGTTGCAGCCAGGACATTTTGTCACGCACGTCCTTGGGCATGGCCCTCTTCGCTGTTGCTAGCTGGGCCCGCATGGCTGCCAGCTGGATCCCCATGCTTCTGACCTTACTCATGCATGCTGCCAGCTCTTCTTTTGCAGCTGCAGATTCTGCTTCGCTGCGGTGCAAAGACACTTGCACGGCTAGCACTTCATTCTCAGACTGCTGCAGCGCTTGCTGAGACTGGTGCAATTGCTCTTGGCACATTTGCAGGTCGGTGGCGGTGCGCATGTTGACATCTTGGCATGAGAGAAGCTGGGATCTGGCCTCTTCAAGTTCTGCCTGTGTGGCAGCAGCTGCTGACATGAGTATTTGTTGTTGCTGGGCCGTTGCTGCATGTAGCTGCTGCTGCAACTGCCCTTGAGCCCCATTAGCCCTGCTGGCCTTGGCGCGTTTGCTGAGAGCACCCATAGGGTGGCTGGCTGAAGTGAGAGGGGGGGGTAGGTGGAGAGAGGCTAGGAGGTGGTGGCGATGGTGGTGGTGGCTGAGATTTGGTAAGCGGGCTCCTGCAACAATTGCCAACAATGGTGTTGGCAGGATATGGTGCTGGTTATGGTGCTGGATATGGTGTTGGGAGGATATGGTGCTGGATATGGCGCTGGATATGGTGCATGGTGCATGGCAGGTTAGGGCCAAGCGATGTTGCATCCAAGTAACTTACCAGCAGGTTGGTGAAGGGTGAGGGGGCTTGATCTTGGCTGCTGGGTAGGGAGAGGGCTGCACTATCAGAGGGGAGGGGAGGGGGAGGGGAGAAGTAGGAAGGCTGGGCTGGGCTGGGTGGTGGTGGTAGGCTAGGAAGTGGTGGTAGTGGTGGTGGTGGTGGCAGCTGAGATTGGGTAAGAGGGCTCCTGCAACAACAGTCAACCATGGTGTAGCTATGCACGAGTTAAATAACTTTTTGGTAACATCAGCATTCTCTACATTGACAGCGGCAGCAAGGGCTGGTCATTCTGCTTCATACAACCTAGGGTTTACAAACAACAAAGCAAGCTGTACTGGCAACATATGTCCGTCCTTACCCCGAGCTGAGAAGAAATTATGAGCTGAAGGACCATTTGGGACCTTTGACCCCGCAGAAAGAGGACTAGGAGCGCGCCTAAGCAAAGGAAACAACGTCGGGTTTATTGAGCCGGGAGAAATTTGTACCGCCGGCTGTACTTGCCCTTACAGCGTCAGGAGACCACCACGTCATTGCGAAGCCCCTCCACAATGCACTTGCGCTGCGCGATGTCGTGAGAGCGACCGGCTGATTGGTGGGCGCACTTTTTTCGATTACGGGGTTCCTGGCATTACGGGCGTATAGCAGACTAAGCGTTCATCGCATGCCGCACGGTGTTACGCCAATCGCACAGTTCCCGGCGCCGGAATGTCCATGACATGGTTGTGCAAAAGGTTTTATCAGAGTTGGGAGGGTCTGACCATCAGCAGTCCGATGCCCGGTTGAAGAGCCGGTACTTGTGTTGCGAGGTTATGGCGCTCATGCACTCTTCTCGTCGAGAGCGGCCACGCCAGGCAGCACCTTGCCCTCCAGCAGCTCCAGGGAGGCACCGCCTGAGTTTGGCACCATAACCATGACAGACCTCGCATCTCACACAACATCGGGAAACAGCACACATGGAGGACCATGCAAGTCCACCAGGACAACCACAGACAGCGCAGTTTAGCACAGGCCTGCGGCAACCAGCAGCTTGTGCGTGTCCCTGTCCCAGCAGCACATCAGCCACATCCCTCTCACCGCCAGTCGAGATGTGAGAGATCTTGTCAGCCACGCCAGCCTGCTCAGCGGCAGCCACTGAGTCACCGCCACCGATGATGGTGATGCAGCCCTCGCCCGTGAGCCCGGCCATGGTATTGGCAATGGCCACAGTGCCGGCTGCAAACTTGGGCATCTCAAACACGCCCATGGGCCCGTTCCACACGACCTGCATGGCCAAGCAATGAGGCGGAAGGTGTGAAGCAGCAAAGCGGCTAGAAGCATGCAGCAGGGTGCAGTCCAGCCCAGCCCAGCCCCAGCCCAGCCCAGCCGTCTGCAGGCTATCCTTGTACAGCACAGCACAGCACAGCACAGCACAGCACAGCACAGCACACACTGCAGCTGCTCTTGTGCTCTTTCCCTTCCTTCCGGAGCTCTCACACTAATGGTCAGCTGGAAGTGCTGCCTGCCCATGCCGCCCCGCAGCATGCTTCCCTGCTGCTGCTGCTGCAATGCTTCCGTTGCTGCCTCGCACCGTCTTGGCGCCTGCCAGGGCGTCCTGGAACAGCTTCACGGAGTCAGGGCCGATGTCCAGGCCCATCCAGCCATCAGGGATGGCGTCAATGCTCACCGTCTGCAAGCAGCCACGTCACCAGCCAGAGCTGTGAGCCCTACCATGGTGGATATCTTGTTTCTTCTTCTTCGTCGTTGTCGTCTTCTTCAAGCTAGCTCATAGGCACCTGAATACTCCTTGTCACAAGGATGTCTACCACTAGGTTTGGCCACTCTTAAAAGTAGAAAGCAGCGCAGGGGCACAGGGTCGCTTTCTGTAGCTTCTAGCCTGGAGGGAGTGATGAATAGCACGGAGTCATGCTTTCCTTCAAGCCTCCTGGCCACGCCTCCTTGTGAAGAGCAGCAGCAACAGGCCACCCTGACCTCATGATGAGGCCAAGGTCAACCTGCCTACCCTGACCCTGACCCCTTCCCACTGGACCGGCTGGAGGCTGCACAGCACGCACTTGGGTGTTGGCGTTGGCGTCAAACTTGTCCGCCACCACCACGTCGGTGGGCAGCAGCAGCTCGCAGCCCTTGGCCTTGGCCATAGCCTCTAGCTTCTTGGCCAGCTCCATCTTGTCATCCTCCACCAGGCTGCTGCCCACCTGACAGACAACAGTCAGCACCAACAGCAGCTGATATGACGGCGCCGGCAGCAGCAGCTGATACAGAGGTGGCAGCAGCAGTAGCACAACCCTCCCACCCTCAAGACAAACCCGGTATGACTTATGGAGTGTGATTCATGGATGCACCAACGTAAGCAGCCACAAGTCAGCAGATCAGCAGCAGCACGAACAACAACACCATAGTCACCAGAGGCAAGGGTAACTGGCATTAGTGACACAGAGGGCTGTGTGGCGTATGAGTCGTGGCACGTCATGCTGCACTACTGACCTTGAGGCCGCGGGCCTTGTAGAATGTGAAGATCATGCCGCCACCAATGATGACCTTGTCTGCCGCCTCCATCAGGCTCTCCACCACTGTGATCTTGGTGGACACCTGAGAGCAGGCAGGCAGCAAAGGGGTGGGCCAGGGGCAGCAGGGGCCAGGTCAAGGCAGCAAAGGGGTGAGCCAGCGACAGCAGGGGCCAGGTCAGGGAAGCAACGGGGTGGGCCAGCGACAGCAGGTGATGGGTCAGGGCAGCCTGCAGGGGTAGTGTCAGGTGAAAGAACAGCACAGGGAGTCAAGCCAAGCAGTCAAGCAATGGTGGTAGCAGGAGCAACAACAGGAATAGCAAGGGCAGCCACAGCCATTATGCTAGGAACTAGAGCAGCAGCAGCAGGGGCAGCAGCATGCCTGACCTTGGAGCCGCCCACAATGGCGACAAACGGCTTCTTGGGTGCCTTGATGGCACCATCCAAGTAGTCCAGCTCCTTCTGCGGGGTGAAGCAGGCAGGAGGCAGCCGTGAGACAGCCGTGTGTGAGATGTGCGCCAGCTGTGACATGGCAAGGTATCTTTGCAACCGGACAGTTGTCATAATCTACCACATGCAGGTTGACAAGCTTCTCACATCATGGTGGGGGTTTAGCAGCACCAGTTTGTCTGGGCCCAGCGCCTGTGATGCCCACACATGGACTCCCCAGCAGTGCCTTGGCCAAGACCAGGCCACCCGCCCTCTACACCCAACCACCACCCCAGGTGCCACGAAGCAGGAAGCAGGCCGGTGTGGGACCCAGAGGCCCAGCTGCCACTGGCTGGGATGCCATCCCCAGGCTGCAGAGTATCACAACCCATACCTGCATGGCAGCTGTGTGCAGTTCCCTAAGCCCCTTGATGCTTGTATGTGATGCAGGTGCAGCTGCGCAGTGCAGTTGCTGCTGCGCAGTGCAGTTGCTGCTGGCGGCTGCTGTTTGAGGTCAGACTGCTGCCTGTCTGATTCCTTTAGGGCCACCCTGCCAGCCCCAGGCAATCAAACAAGTGTGACTTCGCATGCTAGCCTCTGGTACCACTCTGCTGTGTGCCCACATTTAATGCTGCCACCTGCTGCTGTACCCTTGCCGCCCCCTACATGGCAGGCCCACTGTTGCAGCTGCCGCAGAAACTGTTGGCTGGGCTGGCGGTGGCTGCAGCACAGGTGGCTGCTGTGGCAAGCTGCTGGCACCCCTCCAGTGTGCTGTCTGACTGACCACCTGAATTACCTGCTGTATTTCCCTGAATTATTTACCTGCAGCATAGATACCTGAAATAGTTGTCTGAAGTACCTACCTGGAGTAATCATTTGTAACAGATACCTGGAGTCTGGCAGCCTGTCTAAAGACTCGGGATGTCAGCTGCCAGCAGGTCCATGGCATGGCTGCTGACTGCTGACCTGCAGCAGAAAGCCGGCCACGGAGGGCTTCAGGAACTTGGTGACGCCCTCGGTGGAGGCGTGGGCGCGGTGGGCAGTGCCAAAGGCGTCGTTCACGTACAGGTCAGCGTTGGCGGCAAGCTGCACAGCAGCCAGCATCATAGGCCTGGGCCACAGCAGCAGCAGGGGTGTGCAGCAGCAATGAAGGGGTGGAGCACATCAGTGCCAACTAGTCAGGGGCACCGCCAAGGAGCAGGGGACAGTCGCCTGCTGCTGCCCATGTGACACGTGTTGCAAAGCAGGCACAACCCAGAGCTCCTTACCGCCTTAGCAAAGTCAGCGTCGTTCTTCTCCTCCTGCTTGTAGAAGCGCACGTTCTCCAGCAGAGCCACCTGCAACACACAGCTCCCCATGATCTTATCACACCATGGTCATGCCCCTATCATACACTAGTCACACCTTGTCACAACCTGGTCATAACCTGGCCACACGTTGATCACATTGAGCCAGCAATCACTATTGCAACATGCTCTACTCCCATACCATGCTGCTGTGTCACCAGTGTGGCTGAGCCTGCGATGGCTGGGAGCGCAATGGGTAGGCCATCCTGAGCGCCCGGCACCTCTGCTGCTGAAGGAGTGACCTCAACGACGTAGTCACTCGAGGGAAGCTTTGCTGCCGGCTGATGGATCTGCCTGATGTGGGGAGCACCAGGCGTCGCCCAATACCAAGTGCTCTGCCCTGCCCTGCCCAGCCTTGCTTTGTTAAGCTGGCACACCCAGCCCTACTCAGCCCTGCCCAGCCCAGCCCAGCTCTAGTGAGGTCCCACCAGACCGCACAGCAGTGTCTGCCCCAGCTGCCAACATGGCATCGCAGGCCCTGAGCAGGCCACTCACATCGCCATTGTGCAGGGCGCCCACTGCCGACTCCACCTGGGGTCCAATGCAGTCGTCCACCAGGGTCACCTGCACACCCCGGCCAGGTGGCATGATAGAATCAGGGCCACCTGTAGACAGGTCTGGTCGTGGCTGAGCCACTTCAGTCTAGGCTCGGGTTGGGGTTGCGATGTCATGGTCGATCAGGTTTGGCGAGGCTGGGTCAGCACGCGCCAGGGCGCCAATAGGTTCCTCTCACCGGCTTCCCGAGCAGTTCAGACAGGCGCGCTACCACGGGCTTCAGGGAGTACTTCTTCTTGTCCTCCTCCTTGTTCTCGCCCTTTGGCCGGCCCTGCACGAGGAGCGCCCGGCGGTGAGGAAGGTTGTCCTGGCCAGCATTGATATCTAGCGCCACTTCGCGCTGCTGCGGCGCACCAGGTGGCTGGTGAGGAGGACCTTAGCACCGTTATCCAGCAGGTACTTCAGGGTGGGGATGGCAGCGCGGATGCGAGTGTCATCCGTCACATTGCCAGCCTTGTCCATCGGCACATTCAGGTCTGTATTCAGGCGTGCAGGCGTGCAGGGCGGGCAGTTCAAGTCCGGACAACATTATCCTGTGACAGGGTAAGAATACCAGTGTGTCGATGCGTATGCGCGCTTACACTGCTGTCACACACAGCAGCGTGCTGCGATGCCTTCGCATCAATCATCGGATAGCGACATCTTGCGGTAGGATGCGGATTGCACCCACCAGCGCGCACGAACACCCGCTTCCCCTCCAGATCCGCCTTCTTCAGGTCGCCCACTGACACCTTCACTGCACGCACCGTCACGGCGCTGGCGCGCTGCACTCGGGACGCCTGCCGCATCGGCACTGGCGCAGCCTGGACGGGACGGACAATGCGAGACCCAGAGAAGGCTGCCCTGTGTTGGCACACACGGGCACCGCCAACTCGGGAAGCCATGCTGCTCTTCATAGACAGGGCCATAGTGTAGCTTGCTGGTACGATGGTTTGCGGGGTGGGCGTGGAGAAATTTGTGCTGGCGAAGATCGTGCCGAGTATGATATTCGAGTTGTTATTCCTCCTGCCTTGTTCTTTGCTGTGCTTCGGTCGGGTTACCCACCTCAGTTCCAAGCCTCTGGTGTCGTTCCGCTGCTGCTGACCGTGAGCCTTGCAAAGTCCAGGGTTCCGGCAGCGCCTAGGAAACGGTGATTTGGCGCGTGTTTGGCTGTGGGTGTAATTGTACATATAGAACAGCAAAGCGTGCGGCGAAAAACAGCGCATAGCTCAGGAGAAGGCGGAGAGGTCAAGTGCTGAGCACATCGAAGCCTGCAGCAATGGCAGCCGAAAGTAAGTTGCTGCGCGCAGCTGCAGATTGTACCCGGTCTGTGGTGTCGGTGTATCCAAGGTTAGGAGGGCGTCCTTGCAGGCCGGTGTCCAGATAGCTTTGGCCATCATTGTCTTCCTCGTCTTCAGCTGGCTGAGGTTGGCCAGCTGGGCTCGCCGCTTCTATGCTCCCAAAAGGCAAGGCCCTCAGCTCTTTCCTACCATGGACAAATACACCTACTGAGTTGCACCAGACAGCATCATGTTGCCTAAATGGTCCTACTGGAGTGTACTGCCAGGTATGACAAGGGTTTGGAATGCAAGCCACCCCGGCTGCCCCCTGGCATGTTTTCCTGGATGCTCTTCATCTTCAGCTACCCTGAAGCGGTGAGGGTGCACTTGAGCTTGGGAGTGACAGCGGAACAGCTGGTGCAGTTATGAGACAGCAGGAAACTGGCAAGGCCTTATTCTGGCCTCATCAGGTGCTTGCTGTCAGCGGTGGCAGGCTGTAGCCTTACAGCACAGGCAGTGTCTATGTGTGTGCCTCACCTGCTTCCTGACCTTCATCCTGGTGCTGCCTCCTGGGCATCGCCACTGGTGACAGCTGATAGCCCATGGCAACAGTGATTGTTCCATTGTGCATGCGGCTGCCTGAGCAGGACCTGATACGAGTGTGTGGCCTTGACAGCGCCATGTACATCCGAGTGCTGAAGTTTGGTGAGCTGCCTGGCACCCAGTGTGCCTTGAGTGCCCATGACACTGTAAACATGCGAACAGCAGCTCCAGCTCTCCTCCACAATGCAGCCTAGACAGCGCCAGCGCCACCAGGGCAGTTGCGCAGTTCATGTGTGATTCCATGCGCCTGCTCAATGCACCCCATGGCAGCGCTGTGGTGTGACACGTCTCAATGCCACACCGCCATGCACTAGCTGCATGTGTGCACTGTCACTGCCGCCATGCCCTGGTGGCTGGGGGCTGCAGCTTAGGGAATGCTTTGTGAAGGGCACGTGGTGGTCATGGGGGTTTAGGGTAAGGAGTCAGGATTTAGCGTGTTAAGTTGAGGGTCAGGAAAGCAAGTAGTACCTGACCTTGACCCTGACCCTGACTGCAGCTTGGGAATGCTTCATCAAGATTACGCTGTGGTCATGCATCGTCATCCTGCCCATCAACCTCACGGTACGAACTTGGTGCAGCAGCAGCCCTTATACTTGCTGCTGCTGTGAATGAGCTAGCCACTGTGGGCCCCCTGCCTGGGCCCAGTGCCTCACCACTAGCTGTCAGCCGTCAGTTTCCACATGCATCGTGGCGGGTGAGCCTCTATCAGCCCAGCCTGGGGTCGTCTTGCTCTGTGTTGTGGAGCTTCTCCCCAAGCCAACCCAAGTCTGGGCATCACAGCCACCATGGTCTGGGCATCGCAGCCACCATGGAGCAGGGCGCTCCTGCACCCAGGCACACGGGGGTTTGGGAGCGCTCCTTCATGAAGTGGGGTGTTGACTGTCGGATGCACCCTGCCCACCTACACCCTAGTGCGCCATGAGGTGTAGAGGGTGCTGAAATGCCTGGTTCTGAGCTTCCTCAGCTGTGCCTGTACAGTACATTACTATCCATGCCCTGCCCCTTGTAGGGAGACCAAGTGGAGAACCTGATGGCCGCTCAGAGTCAGGTGAACGCTTGGCAGCATTTTAAGTCAAAGTAGCCACATGCACGCGCGGGGTGCGCGTTGAATAGTCGTCTTCAGTATTGTACATATGGCCAGGGGAGCAGAGCCAGCAGTTCCAGTCTTTGCCTGAAGTGGACATGGGCAGTGATCAAGAAGCGCAGTATGAGCACTTCAGCGGTCCCATGACACACACCTGGCAAGTCTGCTTGCAACCAGCCCCATATATAGTTTCCCAAGTAACTGAAAGGCCTCCTGCAATGTATGCCACCATCATCATCATCATCATCATCATGGCGTAAGAGATAGAGGCTGGTGACTGGTGATGTTATGATGTCAGTGTCGCTGCAGCACACCAGCTGGCCTTCCTGTGTCTGTGTGTTGCACATGTGTACAGCCGCCCCCGCCCGCCCCACCACCGCCCCCTGCCAACTGTGGGCATGAGGTCGACACTGAAGTCACCGTAAGTTTAGGCAGCAGGCCCCTTGTACTCTGGAGCCAGCCCAGATCAACCCTCGACAGTAATGAGTGGCAGGGGTCTCAAGAAAGTGGTGGCAGCCACTTGGCAGTGCCTCTTAGACCTAGTTCAAGAAATAGGATTCGTGTCATAGATCCCTGCCCTGCCCTACCCTCCAGAGCCAGGACTAGTATTGTGGACCCCTGCCCTGCCCTGTCTACCTCCTGCGTGCCTCCGACCTGCTGCCACCCAGCGTGTGATACCATTGCACATTTGCTGTTCTTCGTGTGTTGTCAGCTATGCCGAGCTGCACTGCTAAGCCTGCCAGGCGCTCTGGCCTGGTGCCCTGACGCCCTTGCAGGCAAAGAACTACGCCTTCTCATCGTTCGACAGGTGCAGCCTGGCCAACGTGGCGTCAGGCGAGCTGAAGCTGTGGGCTCACATGATCTCCTGCTATGTGGTCACCTACATTGTGCTCACGGTAGGGGAGGGGCTGCCCATGCCCTCCGCCAATGCTTCCCATCCAGGCATTTAGTACTGACCTAGGCTGCTTCTCTATAGAAGCAGTGAATGAATCCGCAGCACTTGCACCTGTGGCAGCAGGGCAAGCGTTCAGCGCATGTCTTGATCATCATCCTGTCATGGACTGCCCTGTTGGGGGGCACTGTCAGCGGCACCAGCAGCAGTTGCAGCAGGAACAGCAGTGACACCCTGGCACTTGTACATACCCAGCCCCATGCCCACCCAGTTTCTGGTCAAAGGGCGTGGCGTCTGTACTCCTGATGGAATGCCAATATGCTGGGTGCTGTCCATCATACATGCACCTGGCTCCATGTGAGCTGCCCTCTCCCTCCCTCCCTGCCGCCCTCCAGGCCCTGTGGCGCTACAACAAGGAGGCCACGCTGATGCGCATCGCCTTCCTGGCCAACAGCCCACGCGGCGGGCCCTCCCATACGGTCAGCTACCCTGCCCAGCCCAGCATGCTGCATGCGCCCAGGATGATGCACGTGCCCAGCTACCCTGCCTCTCCCAGTATTCACCGAGGCCAGTATGAACATCTGTGGCATGACTCCATCAGCTGCACCACCAGTGCTACCTGCCTGCCTGCCTGGCAGCAGAGGGCACCAGGGGACGCCGGGTGGGACCTGAGGGCACATCTGTGGCACGACTCAACCAGTCTCCTGGTGCAGCTGCTCAACACGGGAAGGCTGAGCACCACAGGCCCACACGCCTCAGCGTCTTCTGCTGTGTTTCCGCATGACAAACAGGCCCAGCCCCTCCAGGGCTATGCGGCATGCTGTGTCAGCTGCCATGCTGCGCTGTGTGTGCCCTTGTCACCTCCAGGTGCTGGTCATGGACATTCCCGGCAACAAGTACGGCACCCTGGTCTGGTACCTAAGGGAGGTGCGCGCTGCTGTGCGCCTTGGCCCTGACCTGCCAGTGGTGCCCGTACCCTTGCCTTGTACTGCCCCTCAGCTGTGTTCTCCCACACTTCAGGACACCTTCAGGCTCTGCGCCCTGGTTTGGTCACGCCCTTCAGCCATATCATCCCGCGCCCACAACCCCAGCACCTTGTGGGATCACAGGGCACTGGCAGCACCTGTCCTGCAGTGCCCATCATGTTGTGCAGGGAGCATCATGTTGTGTGCAGTGCCCATCATTTTGTGTAGGGAGCAGCAGCTGCCACATTGTTCACTATACCATCAGCCACCAGCTGTCACATTGTGCCTGCCCCTCTGCATGCTGACCACCACTGCGCACATGCCTTGTCTGCTGCAGCAACATTTACAGGTGGATGGCATACAGTGATTGTGAAAATGACGATGACAATGATGCCATGCCATGACATGTCTCGCATCCCTTGCTGGCCTCCGTTCCACCCTGCCTTCCCTGCCAGCACTGCAGCCAACACTACCTTGCTTAGCAAAATGTTTGAGCCCATTGCTCTATCCCTGCTCTCCAGTCATGTGTGTGTGCACTGGCTCTGCAGCTGGTGGGCTCCACGCTGTTTGTGATGCTGCCCAAGTCTTGGCGCAAGCGCATCCTGGATAAGGTGGAGGAGGCGTTCGGCAAGGTGGGTGATGATGCTGGCTGTCGACTGCTGCACACGCACCAGCCTCGCCTAGGACGCACACACTCTTCATAGATGAGGTAGGTGTGCACGGCATGTAGCTATGGCATGGCGTGTAGGTGTGCATGACATGTATTACTATGTAGTACTACATGACACCACCCCAAGGGCAACATCTGATGAATAAGATTGGATAATGGTCCATGTCAGCCTGATGCCACCGGTTGGGGTCACCGCTGGCTGGCTAGCAGCACAGCCTGCAACAGGCAGACTAGCATGACATGCAGTCACCGTTGCATGTAATTGTGCAGGTTAGTGAACTGGACGTGGCGGCGATAGCTCGTGGAGCGGACCTTACGATAGAGCGGTAGGCCAGGCCTCCTTGCTTGCATCCAGTTCCACCCTGCACATCAGGCCCTGATGGCCTTACACTGAGGCACGTTGCTCCACAAAGGGCCGGGTGGCTCGGTAGCCTGGGTTTGTATACCAAAGTGACACGCAGTGGTGCTTGGCTAGTACTGCACTTTCAAAGCCGTGTACACATGCCCAGCTAGTGACGTGCCCGCCAGCTTGCCTGCTTGTCTGCTCGCCTGCCTGCTCATCACCCCACCTGCCCACCCGCCTGCCTGCTTCACTTGAGCACCTCATTCACATCAAGTACTTACTGTGCGCTACCCACACAACGCAAGGGTCTGGCTGCAGGGAGGAAGACCGACACAGGGGCACCACCCCCTCACCCTCCTCTGCCCAGACACCTGCCCTGGTGGATGGCACCAAAGCGCAGCCATCCAAGGTGCGCCATAGCCATCCACACTATCCCTTTCCTCTACCTCTGTCTTTCTTCTCACCTGTGCCTCTGGTACTATCCCTACCCCTCACAGCCAGGCATCACCAGGCTTTGACTCAGACCCCCACACCTTCCCTGATGCTGAGTGCAGGGCACAGCCACGGCGGTGACTTCACCTTTGACCGCTGCAGCTGCCCTCAACACCAAGGCAGCGGAGGCAGTGGAGGCTCAGAAGAAAACCAGGGCTACCGGCAGTCTCCTCAGGAAGTGAGTGCAAGACAATGGAAGCTATCTGCCAGGTGGTATTGGCAGTCTCAACATAGAGATAGTGATGCAAGCGATGAATCCATTGCTTTTGTGCTCATCACGTATCAAACACACCACGAAGCACACTGCACAGCATACCTTAAATTGTGTTGATACCTTGGCTTGTTTTGCCGATCACTACTTTTGCTTGGCGGTGCTCCTTCTCTTCTTTGGAGACTCCGTGAGGTGAAGAGCGGAGGCAGTAACTCTGAAATTGTCAGATAAACTGTTTGCACTTGCATGCTGCATGTGGAAGTTTGGGGATTACGGGGATGTAACGAACTGTGATATCCCGTAATGGAAAGGGATTTATTCATATCAGGAGAAGGGTGTCACGCACCTGGTTGTTGCGGTAGCCAGCAAGCATTTCGAAGCCTGTGGAGCCCAGGACCTGAGCATGTGGTGTGGGAGTATGGCACCACGTCGGGTGTGCCAGGGATATGCTGCTGGGTGTGTATTGCTGCAGGCGCGTGTACAGCAAAGAGGTGAAGCCTAATGACGACAAGCTTGATCCTTGGAAGCAGGTGGGAAGGCAGCCCCTAAACCTGCCTCTGTCATCAAGCCACACCCATGGCACCTTGGGTTTACCAAGGTTGTAAGACTGCAGACCTTCTGACCTGGCTGCACTGGCAGTGGAATGTCCAGTGCCCTGGTTGAGTTCCCTGGGTAGGTTACACTAACCCTAGGAACTAGGTTACTGGTGATTGAGCCTGTGTCTATTGGACAATTCTCCCACCCAGACAAACTCTTGACCAGGCGCCCTGGCTGGTTCATGCAGGCTGAGGCGGTGCTGGGTGATGCGGCTGCCCCCAACGCTGGCGCGGTCCAGGACTTTATCCATGGGGAGATGGAGTTCTGCTATGGCAGGGGCTGCGTGGCCAGTGTTAACCCGGTGAGGGTGAACACAGCCCTCTGATAGCCCTCACTGCGTCTTGGGATGGCTTTGAACATTGGACCACTAATGCAAGCCTTGAGCCAAAAGCAGGAGTGCAGCTGTGTAGCTGGCATAGCAGCTAATGATGCAGCTATAGAACCCCGGGGCACGGTGTGCACTGGCAACCAAGGTGTGCAGGATAGGTGTGCAGGATAGGGATCGTGTGTGCCATGAGCGCTTTGTTGTGCGTCACATTGCTAGGTACAGCTGCAAAGGCTTGGGGCCTTGCACAGCTGCAAAGGCTTGGGGCCTTGCACCAATAGGTGCAAGGCTAGGTACAGCTGCAAAGGGCTGGTGCTGTGGACCCAACAAATGTGCATGATGCTGATCTGACACTTGGCCTCAATCTTACTTAGCGCAAAGGCTGCGTCACTGGCTGGCTGGCAGGTGTGGGATCAGTCAGAGCTGGAGGGGCTGCTGGATGACTACACAAAGGTGGGGCAGGAAAGCCAGGTGCACACAGACGCAAACGGAGCCAGGGGCAACTAGGAGTTGCAACTGGCTGGCAAGCAGGAGCCAGCAGCACCCAGGGTTTTGACCTCATCCACATCAGACATGACTGGTCGCTGCCATTTGCCACACACATCTCCATGCGGACCATTCGTCGTGCCACTCCTCCTGCATCAGTGTTCTGCCCTTTTGCGAAAAAGCCATTGACTATTGCTGCTGCTGCTGCCACGACTGCGGCTGTCACTGCTGTGGCTGATGCTGCAGACAAAGCAGCTGCTTGAGGACTACCTGGACAAGCTTGCATATGACCTGCGGCGGCGCAAGCCCATCAAGAAGAGGCTGCAAGTCACGGTCATTGGGCCAACCCTGGGGGCCTGGGGCATCAAAAACTACGGCGTAAAGCCAGTCAAGGTCAGCTGTGCTTCTGCAAGCTAGACCCCCCTGCCTAGTGGAATTAGGACGTGGGTAGAGGGCATGTCAAGTTCGTCCACACTCGCAGAAAATAGCAGGAGAAAAGTTAAAAGTTTGGACAAAACGCTTTGATACATTGTATTTTTTTGCGGTTGTAAGAATGGGGGTGTAAACCTAAAATCTAGGAAAAATCGGGCTGAGGAGATACGAGAAAACCAGTACTGGATCACCTCAACCAGTACTGGTTCATCCCCAACCAGTACTGGTTTACCCTAAACCAGAACTTGTTTACCCCAAACCAGTACTGGTTTACCCCAAACTGCACGAGAGTCAAACGATCAAATCTCGCCAGCCACTAGTAGATTTTTTTCCAAGTGCGTTGGCTTGCCAATGAGAAACCAAAGCCTTCCATCAGAAAAAAAAGTACCCTTAGGTGGCACTTATAATGCGATCTTTTCCACGAGTGCAGTTGCTGCGGGGCCCTACAAGTGGCTTGTGAATTTGCTGTTGATTTCTGCACACAACTCCCTGGGCAGCCAGCACCACGGCTTACTACTCTGCTGCAGGTGGATGCCATCACTTTCTGGTCTGACCGACTGCGTCAGCTGGCCGACCAGATCCACGTCTCCCAAGCCAACTGCCTGCAGCGACCTGTCCCGTCAGCCTTTGTCACCTTCCAGTGAGTGCGTCAGGCACTTCGCTGTGCAGGCATTATTTGCCCCTATGGCAGCAACCATACCATTCCTTGCCAGCACTGCTACCTTGTCGTTGCCAGGGCCCTGTAGCTGCGGCAGTAGCAATTCGTGTGCAAATGTCAGACCCCAAGGGTGACCTCTTCGTCGATTGATAGCGTAACATACATGCTCAATGCAAGACATTGCCTGCCTGCCGGCCATTAGTCCAAGCTACTTGGCAATGGGCTGGAGACAATGATCTGTCGACACACGCCTTGGGCGCATTGCTGTGGCATGTCCTTGTGCACAAGTGGTTCTGTACCTCCTTGTGACCTTTCTACAGCTGGGTCGCCTGTGTGGATGATGTATCTTGTGACCTGCCTGTACTTTGCTGATGCCAGACCTGCTATTGCTGCTGCTTTGTCATCATTATCTTCACATGACTTCATCAGCATCTGTTGAACATGGTCGCGGCATCATAACCTGCTGTCGCTGCTGCTGCTGCCACCGCTGTTTTGTCTTAACAGGATCAGGGCCACCCAGGTGGTCCTTGCCACAAACCTACACCACCATGACGAAACCACCTGGCAGGCGACCCTGGCACCTGAGCCTAAGGAGGTAAGCACACAGCACCACAGCATCATAGGAGTCCTGACCCTGTCCCTGCTGCTCTGATCCTGCACGTCGACCAGGCACCCACCAACTCATGCTCACCCTCACCCACCGATGCAGCACCCTCACCCTCATCCTCCAATGCCGCATTGCTTGTTTCCCAGCACCCTAGCTGCCGACCACCCTGTCTGCCTTGTCATTTAGATAGTTGGCAGGAGGGCAAAAGCATCCCATGGTGCAAGGCAGGGGATGACGATGACCAGTGCCCAGTGGGAGGTTATCGGTGTTGTGGCTGCAGATCATTTGGCGCAACCTGCGCATGCGGGCCTGGGAGCGAACCCTGCGAACCATGGTGTTGTGGGGCGCCTATGTGGCCCTCGTCCTTTTCTTCATCATCCCAGTTGGCATCGTTCAGGTCAGCCCTGCTGACCTGCCGCTGCCTAGCATGTCTTCCTGCCCTGCTGGAGCTGTCGGGGCTGCCACTGCCACCCCACAGCTTTGCATGGGTTAGGGGCTGGTATATGCTGTATGGCCGGTACATGGAACATTTGCTGGTACATGCTATGCACCCCGCAGGAGTTGCTCCCATTGAAATCATCCTGTGCTTGCTATTATCAGGCTCCCTCAATTGCTCCCATCAAATGCATCCTTTTCTAATGCTCCTTGCCATGCACTGCAGTGCTGCATGCCCGACCTCATGTATCCCATTTTGGGCGCTTCAACCCACTGCTTCCATTGCAGACCTGCTTTGCCCTGCGCCACTGACTGTACATGCAGGCTTTGATCGAAGTGCCCCGTCTGGCCAGCGTCCCAGTGCTGGGCACCATCGTGAACCTGCCTGTCATCAAGCAGGTGGGCCCACATGTTTTGACACAGCCAGCATCACTGCAGACATGCAAGACATGCCCAAGTGGGTCCAGCTCGACCTGTGTAGGCTAGCCAAACTAGGACAGGCTGCTAGTGGGCAACCCTTAGGTTCCTTATTGAAGTTGCATAGGCCATGCAAGCCTGCCTGTTCAATTCCACCTGATCAGTTCCACTCTTCATGGTCCGCTCTGGCTGGGACATTCATGTCAGGAGGGCAGTTGCGTTTTGACCTGGCTGCATTAGGTAGGGCTGCTGTTAGCCTGCGTAATCGCCCTGGCTGTCCCATGTGCAGGTGTTGGAGGGCATCGTGCCTGGCCTCGTGCTGCTCATCTTCCTGGCCTTGTTACCCAGCCTGCTAGCCTTCATGTGCCGCCTGTCAGGCTGTGTCTCGAACTCTGCTGTTGACTTCGGCGTGGTGGAGCGCTACTTCTACTTCCAGGTGGGCATGGAAGTGTGCAGGCACTGTGGCCAGCTTGCTTCGGTGAGTCCCCCTCTCCCTCCAGCATCAACAGGCAGCAGTTGCCACGCCCTAGACAGTGTTCACCCGAGCAGGTGCTTCCAGGAATGAGCACAAGCGGGTGGTACGGCTCACCTGATGTCACCTCTCCTCCTTCTAGCTGTCGACAGCCACGGCAGGGGCGACAGGATATTATAGAGCTGCCTAGCTACCTGTTGGCTTTGACACAAGCCTGCACGCAGTGCACACCACACTGCAGCTGCTAGCCCATGGCCACCTGCCTACATTGCCCCAGCCCAGCAGGCCGTGTGTGCTTGTGCTTTGCATGCTACCCGCTGCCTCTCAGGTGCTCACCATCTTCTTGGGCTCCATCATCTCTGGCTCGCTGCTCAGCCAGCTGAAGCTGCTGCAGAGCAACCCTGGCGCCATCATCCGCATCCTGGGGGTGGGCATCCCCCAGACTGCCACCTTCTTCATCAACTTCATCCTCGTGGCGGGTAAGCCTGCCTTGCCTTGCTGCCAGCAGCCATGTGGGGCGCCACCACCCAGCGTCCTTCCACACCAGCTGCAATGCCCCTGCTGTGCTGACTGCTGCAGGTATTGGAAAGGCCGGCATCAAGCACCTGCGCCTCCCAGGCCTGGTCATTTTCTGGCTATTGTCCAAAATGGCATCCACCCCTCGAGCCAGGGCGCGGCTGTGGGCTGATCAGTACACCACCTACGGCCCCAACGTGCCTGGCTACACCATTGGTGGGTTCCTTGCCTCTGACTATTGCCGTCATGTGAGACAATGTCAACGTGCCCAGTAGGTCTCTTTACAATAGTTAGAGTGGTCGTCCATGCACAAAGCTTGCACACAGAACATGTCATCAAGCTATAGCCTCAATTACCTGCCGCACTGTCCACCACACATGTGTGTCAACTGACTTGCTCTTGCCCGGATGCACTTGACGTCCGGGTCCCTCTATGTGGCTGCTTGCAGCCTTCCTACTCGGCCTGGTGTACTGCAACATCAACCCCATCATTGCGCCTGTGGTGCTCCTGTACATGACGTTCTCTGTCATATCTGAAAGGTAGGTCTCGGAGGTGTAGAGCTTGGAGATGGCCGGGAGACAAGGGGTATCACCCTTTGGCCCAATTGTAGTCTCACACGCAGGGTAGTCGGGAAGCGTATTGCAACCAACACACCAGTTTGCGGCACCTATGTGTGAGCATGCGGCCTATTCAAAGCTGCGATGCAGCTACTATGGCTCTGATAATCCTGGAGGCCTCATCTTGGGTAGCTGGTTCCAGCAGTCTTACACTCAGGGCAGTCAGGCACAGCACCAGGCTGATATGTGGGCAGCTCCAGTGAGCCGGTAAGCAGTGCAGGCTAGCATGGTGTCACGGCCAGAAGGGAGGGGTATGGGATGGACACACTTGCTGTTCGTTGCTGCTTCTCACATCCACCCACCATCCTACCCTCTGCTGGCCCGCATGCATAGGCCCAGGCCCAGGATAGGAGCATTGGGAGCTATCCCAGCCGATTTCTAATGACACCCCTGCTGGCTGTCCAAGCCATCCAGCCTTGTATGTGTTGTTGGGCTCAGGTACAATGACTTGTATGTCTTCAAGCGCACTTATGAAAGTGGTGGCCGGCTGTGGCTGTATGCCTTCAACCAGTTCATCATCTGCGTCTACATCATGCAGGCAAGGGACCCCTTCCACCACACAGAGTGCTTCCACTGCCCAGGGTGCTCATCCAGCTCACAATGGCAGGGTCTGTCATGCGCGTAATGGTCTCGTGCATGGCATGGCCAGCAACCCGACTTGATCCAGCTTCCTTGTCTCTCAACCTCTCCCCCTCAAGGTCCTGCAGCTGCTGCTACTGGTTGCCATGCCTTTGCTGCTGGGTGCAGGTGGCCATGCTGGTGCTGCTGTCCATCAAAGGCTTCCAATGGGTGCCCCTGCTCATCCCAGCGCCCTTCATCACCCTGGCCTTCCATGTATCCTGCCTGGTGCTGTTCAACGTGAGTACACACACCTCCACTCCAGGAAGATGCCTGAGGCTGGCTCTGCAGACCATCTTCTGCTGTGACCTGACCTTACCGCATGTTTCTGAACCCGGGACTCTTGCATGATGCAATCAGAATCGCATGTTGTGATTGTGGTTGTGCCAGCATGGTTGTGATCAGCCCCGCTGCAGCCTGCTCAACCAGCTGGATGGGAGCATGGCCAGCACATGCTGGCTGCTGCCAGTCACGCCAGACCCAGCACAGGGTACAATGGTACAAGGTGATGTTGACAATGTTTTTATGGCATGTGCACCAGACCTGCAGTGTTACGGTAGATGACGCAGATGGTGGGTTTTGCATCATGCCTACAGCATACTCCTGATGTTGTGTCCTGCAGCGCCCCTGGACGGTGATGTCCGCCCATGATGCAGCCATGTTGGACCTGAAGGACGCGGTGAGTATGGAGCAAGGGCAGGCAGGCAGGCAGCAAGATGGGCAGCAGGCATGGGCTAGAGCCAGGTGTGTTGGCTATGTACTGCCCTGCCCTGCCTAGCCCCTTGGCTGTGTCCTGCCGGCCAGTGATCTCCACTAGCTTCCATTCGCTGAGTTCTTGCTGCGGGACGGCTGCAGACTGACCGGGGCGATGAGGCCATGAGCCAGGCCGAGCTGCAGGAGATCAAACAGATGTACCAGTCCCCTGTGTTCAAGGTACGCTCCACATGGTGCACCGGTCTGTGTGTGTGAACATGTCGACAATCCTGAAGCGTGTTGCAAGAGTCAGCCTCCAACAGATTGGACAGGCAGAACATGCCATGAGCAGCACCACTAGTGTAGCCTGTCGCGTGACTACCACCTTACACGGAGCCAACTAGTAGCTGCTGCTCCATACAGGGCAAAAGGGCACTATCAGGCTGACCCCTGCTTCACGCTGGTATGCTAGCGACTGCTTTTCACAGCCCCTTGCTGCATGCACTGCCTCGGTGTGTCTTCCATCCAGAGGCTCACTGTGGGGCCAGGCACTTCACCTGCTGCAGGTGCACAAAGCTGACATCGATGACCTGCTGAGGGAGGCTGCCATCACCAGCCGCCGCATCAACGGTGGGTGACTTAACATGGACAAGCACGGTGGCATGGGTTGGCCCGCCTCCCACACACTACCCACGCATGTCGTCTGCACTTCAACGTAGTATGGTGTGCTCTGCATTCATTGCTTTCATAGCTGTGTGGTCATCACTCACCTGCACCTTTCCACCCTCCTGGCAACCGTCCTCATTGCAGGGGAAAGCCTGGAAGACATTGAGGCTGAGCTGGAGGCTGACGGCTACCAGAGCGCTGAGGAGGATGCTGATGAGGATGAGGAGCAGGGTGCCGCCAGCAGCATCCAGCCCAGCTACCTGCCTGCCAGTGTCCCTGGGCCCTGCAACACCCCTGCCACAGCTGGCCCCCCAGCCATTCCTGCCACTACTACCTTGGTGATAGGTGCGGCTGGCGTGGTGCCTCATGCTGGAGGGCAGCCATCGGCAGCCAGGCAGCAGACCGCCACACCCAAGGAGGTCAGCATGCAGGCTGACAGCCGCAGCATGTCCCGCCCCTCGCCGGTGCCCTGGAGCCTGGAGGAGGGGGCGGGTGCAGGGGAGCTGCGCGGCAGCAGCCCAGCCCGCCTCAATAACATTATGTCACCCAACCCATGCTACCAGCCGGGGTCCCCTGGAGCCCTCCCATCTCCAACACCACAGGCACTGGCTGTCCAATCCTCAGGCCACCTTGCCCCACAGGACACGCCCCTGCCTTGCTCTGGCGCCACCACGCCTGGCAGCCCCACAACACCTAGTAGCCGTGGGGCGGCCAGGCTCATGTCAGGGGCTGCTGCACCAGCCACACGTACTAGCAGGCTGTCTGGTTTGTCAGCCCGGGACCGCTGAGCAGCCATGGCTGTGAAGGGTGGAGTGCTGCGTGCTGCGTGGAGTCCCAGCAACCCTGGGGGCTTGAACTGCTCTGCATGGGTAGGCTTGTGGATGTGACTGGCTGCGCAGTATTAGCAGCTGGAGCAGCGGGCATGGCACGATGAGTGGGCTCCTTGGAACCTGGTAATGTAAGCATTAACATTGTACTGCCCCGGATCTAGTATGTACTGCAATGGGTCCCAGGCCGACCTTGCTTATGCCTTGTGGGCCTTGTGAGCCTAGTAGCCGCCACTAGGTGCATGCGTGTGTGAGGATCAGGTACGAGGTGGCACAGCTGCAGTGCTTTGCACCAGGTGGGCACATATGTTTGCTAGCCTCAGGGTGGTCTGAGGATATTGGCTGGTACAGCTGGCATGAAGCTGGAGCCAAGAGATGCCGGCCCAGGTTCCACACGACCACCCTGCATCATGGTGACAGCAGTAGACATGCAGATCAGGGCATGATGGTCACGAGGTCTACATGCTTCACTCTGGTTATGTCGGCAGGCGTTAGCTCTGTAGCCTGTGGTAAAGAGATCCAACCTGAATTGTTACTTGGCCAATGGATGGCATGGAGATGATCCCTGGTCGCTGGTGTCTATTTTAACTGTAGCCCGACCAGTCGGACACCAGTCAGGCCAGTCAGCTACTGCAAACCCTGGATATCACCTTCATCAGCAACCCTGCGGGCAGCGATTGCCTACATGGCATTGCTGCTTCAACTAGGACATGTTATACTGGGTTGTCGGTGCTTCTGCGCTGGTCGCTGTTGCCTGTTTAGGCATGTCACACTTACCGACTCCTGACAGCACCCAGTTGAACACGCAGCCAGCCACAGTGATCGTCAGGGGGATTGAGAGGTCTCCCGCATCATGAGTGGCCAGGATGGTGCACACAACAACAGTACAACTACAGAGCGCGCCAATGTCGATCCACATGTGGGCAAGAAGGGGCAGTCGCATTGCTACCACAGCCGGATCTCATCCATAAACTCCGTTTGCAGGCAGGCTCACTTCTGAGAAAGCTGAGGAGCAATGTCGCCTGGCCACCTCAGGCCCTAGAGACGGTATGTTCTGCAGGCTTTGTGAGGGCCGCGAAGGGAGTGGCTTTGTGCCATACATGCTGCTTGATTAATCAGCTGTGGCCGTAGCTTGACTCGCTGCAGCTTTGTGTGGGCTTTTATGAACGTCACGCAGAAGATTGGCAATACCCATGTTTTATTGCTCTTCTCTATTTCTATGCAGCTGACGAATGTTCTCAAACACTATGCAACCTCTGTTGATAACAATCCTGACAAATGGACTGAGCTGGCTAAATGCTTGATAAATAACCTTCCATCCGTCACCAGCCAGGTAAGGTGCATCTTGCACACATCCCTGCCTACGTGTAATACATGTATGCTCAGCTGCCTCACAGTGCTGGCAATGGCTTCTCAGGCTTTCAATGGTCTCAAGGAGCTTGAAAAAGCATATGTGGATTTGGAACAGACTAAAGTGCAACTGAAACAGCGAAAAGATGAGCATAAGATGCTGCAGAACCGTCTGAAAGAGGTGAGTCTTTGATGAGGTTGTATCTGAGGAAAAGCAGCAATTGTACCTGACCTGTTGCTGTCCTGCATACGCATGGTCATGCTTGTCATTCGTCAGGTCCTCTCTGGTCTCCTCTCCTTCCTTCCTCACTACTGGTTGCTGACTAATGCTGCTGGCATTGGGCGCTGCTGCTGTGGTAAAGCAGGCCATTGGCAATACTACCGCTTTGCAAGCTGAAGTGGTCAAGGCCCAGCAACAGGTGGCAGAGCTGCAGGCTGAGCTGAAGAAACGGGAGGCGCAGTGTGCGAATCTGGAGGCTCAGCTAAAAGGCATGGTCGTGGTGAGAAGCGGACACCCCTGCTATGTAGGCTGGCCCAGTAGCATGTGGTGATCAGCTGGCTGTGTAGTAGTTTGTTGCATTGTCCATGGCACAACAGTCATGCCCTACCACATGCTCTCACCCTAGCAGAAGAGGTGCCCAGCTGTTGTCCTCTCATGTGTTTCATTGCGGCCCTCCACGTCCTCCCAGTCCAATGTTCCTTCCTATGTTGCGCCATAGCCTTGCACGAGGTAGCCCGACAGCTTCATGTTGTGTGGCCATGCATTGCCCACGTCAGCTTGCTTAGCCCACTGAGTAGACCCCACTGCTGGGTAGCAGACATGGTGTGAGCTCAGCTGCGGGTCATGCGCCATAGCAGTGTGTTGCTTGCTGGGTTGGCAATGCCTGCTTTAGGGCAATGCCGGCAATGGCTCCTAGCAGTTGGCTCCCTGTGCCAAACCACATCCTCCTACATGCCTACAATAATGCTGCTGTTGCTCCACCGTGTTGTTGCTACTGCTGCTGCATTGGCCCAATAAGAGTGATGAAGAGACGCGGTTACGGGCACGCTGCAAGGAGCTTGAGGAGGAGATCGAGGCGCTGAGAAGACAGCCTGCAGAGTCCCGTTCTCTCCAGCAGGTTTCCACGGTAGGTGTGAACAGGGTACTGTATGGTATGTGTGCACATGGTACTTAACGGTTGGTGTAAACTGTCGTCATCACCCAGCTGTGTCTAGTTTAGCAGCTTGAGCCCTGGCCGCGCTTTCCTAGGCTGGCTGCCAGGGGTTTGGTGCTGGCTGCCAGGATTTTGGGCTGGCTGCCAGGGTGCCAGGTCCTCGCCAAATCAGGCAGTGCCGCCTGTTCACTCGCAGCCTCCACCTGCGCGGGCTGTCGCTGAAGGTGACAACATAGCTGGACCCTCGGGCATACAACAGGTCAGTGGGCCTGATCAATCTTTGGTTGAGCTTCAGAGAAGAGTGAAATATAGCATCAGATCATCTGTGGGTGCAGAGGCATGGATACATACCTGCTGGCAGTCTGCCATTAACAAATCGACCTCTCAACATGTAGCAAATGTATGCAAGGCCATATGATTCTTTGTGCAGCGCAAGGCCCCAAGCCGTGCTCAACAGTGTGAGTGAAGCCAGTGGTCAGCATGTCTTCTGCACACTGACTCATGTTCATGCCACTGCATGCAGGTTGACCAGGCCAGATCAGCTCTCAAGCCAACCCGGCTGTCCTTTGAGGAGCCTATTGGGAATGCTCAGGTGACACCTAAAGCATAAAAACAAGGCAACATAACTTCACAAGACCATGCTGGTGCTGCTGATAAGCCCTCCCTTTTCTCGCTGGCTGCTGCTATCAAGACTTTGTCAACCCGGACCAGACCAGACCAGACCAGACCAGATCTGCATCTATCCACCCGGTGGTGTACCCACACAATGGGCCCGCTGCACTAGCAGACTTGCAGAGCAACTGACTACTGGTCGTCATTCTGTGCTGCTGTTGCTGTGACTCCGCACTGTCACAACCACGTGCACCCTGTTGTGGCTAGTCTTGCTGCCATGGCCCACCACCTGTGCCCCTGACTTGCTGCTGCTTCTTGGCCGGGCTTAGCTGAGTTGCTGGGTAGGTTGTTGAAGGCTGGCTGGCATGACACCTGCTAGCCAAGCTGGCAAACAGCCTGTGTCCGGCTGGTCAACATACAACCACGCTGATGCTCGCTGTGGTGTTGTATCAGATGCTCATCTCACAACAGGAGTAGAAGCAGACAACAGTACACACCCTGCCATAGCTCCAATAGCCCTTCCTTGCAGTGCAATCCGCAACCTGCCCCTGCAGCCCTCTTGTTAGGTTGGCCTCACCCTGACAAAGGGACAAGAGGTTTGTCGGCAATGAGCATACCTGCAGGCCTTGAGACATGGCCTGTCGACATTGCATCATGTTGCAGGCGGGCTGGCATGCCACCTGGTAGCCAAGCTGGCAGACATCCTTTGCCCAGCTGGTAAACACACAACCACACTGATGCTAGCTCCTGATCCCTAAGACCCACCCTAGCCATAGCTGACTGCTTCCTTGCTTGTGACCACTTCCGCAATTAGCCTCTGTAGCCCTCTCACTGGGTCCTGCCTCACCGTGGCAGAAGGACACGAGGTTCGTCGGCCATGAGCATACCTGCATGCCATGAGACTTGATGCCTGTCGACATTGGCGCAGCATCTTCCTTGCATGCTCGTGTGTTCCGCCTACGCACTGACCCTGCCCCACCTTGGCTTGTAGCCCCGACCACTGCCTGCTGCCCGTTCACATGCCCACCAGGCCAGAAGGGCCAGGAGGCTGAGATGGTGCATGCCTTGAGACTGTTTGTTTGCAATCTCTTCTCTACCACTCCGTTAGTGGCTCCCGCGTTGCTTCTGGAGTGGCCCACGGAACACTGCTTGCTGCATTTTTGAACTACCAGCTCTCACTTCGTCATTGGTGATGATGCTGCTGCAAGCTGTACAGGCCAGGCCCCCGCTGATGGACCAGGAGGTGGCCATGCAGCGCCAGAGGTCACCAGTCAACAACCAGGTATGAGTCTCATGCGCATCCATACGCCTTCCTTGTCCAGACACATGGTCGCCATTTTTGTACCTGCATGCTAAAGCACAGCCAAGTATGTTGTTGGGCTGGTTTTCATTGTGAGATGCTACCCGCTCACCGGTCCCCGCCTCCCCGCCACAGGACATACCCTGCCATAGCTGTTGCTGGCATAGCCTGACGCCTCATCATAACTGACCATAACTGATCATAACTGACGCCTCATCATAACTGACCACTGGCCCTGCCTCAACCTGACCTGCAGACTGGTCCCCAGCCCGCTGCCCAGCCACCTGGAGGTGCCGCAGGGCCATCACGCGCTGACCAGGTCAGTGAGCAGCGGCATGCCCAGTGCGACACCACTGCAGCAGGGTGCTGGGCGTTGTAGGCCCTGTAAGCCATGCCTGTTTGTGCACCTTGCTTTGAAGTGCGTTACAGTTAGTCCCGAACCCCTAGAGAGCTGATGGCTTTAGCGGTGTAAGCCACCTATCGTAGGCCCTGTGAGCCATGCCTGCACCACAAACATGCAGTGTGACGAGCAGTCTTGTTTTGCACCTCCTTGGGTCATCATCATGACTGAGGAGGTCATAGGGACCTTGCTAGCCCGTGCCGTCTGTCACTGTTACAAACACGCAGTCTAACGCCCAAGCAGGCTAGCTTGTTGTGGGTGCCCACCTCAGCCTACAGTGGTTCACCAGCTTGGCCTTCACTTTATAACGGCTCCTGCACAACACCACACTTGCATGTGTCGGCAGCTGTCCCTCATCAGCCCAGCGAGCAACAAGCAGGCTGTCGCTGAGGGTGACAACGTAGCTGGACCTTCCGGCATCCAACAGGTCAGTGGGCCTGGTCTATCTTAGGATAAGCTTCAGCAAAGGGTCAACATCATCAGCATCAGCACTAAAATCTTCAAGGCACATCATGGTTCGACGCAAGCTGGGACGCTTGACTCAAGCAAGAGAACGGTGTATGGGGCACGCTGCAATTTCTAGTGTCCCGTGACAGCCGGTGACGCCCACTGATGGCCTGGTGACATGCCAGCTGCAGGTCCAATGCCGTGCCTGTTGCCACTTCGTAGCTGCACCACATGCTTCATGGAAGCGGCCTGCCAATGTTACAGCCTGCTGCTAATTTGTCAGCAACAGCCACCACCTTCCAGTCCAATGCCGTGCAGCAGCCATTGCTAATCAGCTCTAATCAGGAGGAGCGCGCAGCTGGCAGCTTTCAGGTCGTAAACTGAACTGCATGGACCGTTGCGCAAACGCTAGGCTGGTGAGCAGGAGGCGCGGTTGCCCAGCGGGCTGGACGGCATGTACCGCCAGGTGCTCAGCACGCTACAGAGAGGGACTGATAGCGTGGACCGTGGGCTCGTGTGCAGCTACCTGGAGCTCAGCCCGATTTACACTGCCATGTCACGCCATGTCCGCCATGCCATGCAGCACATGCCATGCCACATCACTGCACCACGCACAGCCATGGAGGCGCTGCCGAGTAGGTACAGTGGCACTAGCATAGGCTTCTGCAGCCATGCCTGCATGCTAACCTCCCCCCAATGCAAATGCAAATGCAGCATGGCAGAACAGCCAGAAGCAGCAGCCAGGAACAGCCAAGTGCAAGGAGCAGCAGATTAACCGCAGCTGGCATCTTTGGGTGCAGAGGCTGTACCCAATGCCACCCTTCTCCCTGCATGCATACAGCAGGCGGCCCAAGCGGCCCAAGCGGCCCAGGCGGCCCAAGCGGCCCAAGCGGCCCAGGCGGCCCAGGCGGCCCAGGCGGCCCAGGCGGCCCAAGCGGCCATGGCGGCCCAGGTGGCCCAGGCGGCCGCTCAGAATACAAGCGAGCTGATGGGAGACGTGATGAGCAGCGTGAACTCCCATAGCGCGTTGGTTCGCAGCACATTCATGCTCGCTTGTATTCTGAGCGGCTGCCTGGGCCGCCTGGGCCGCCTGGGCCGCCTGGACCGCCTGGGCCGCCTGGGCCGCTTGGGCCGCCTGGGCCGCCTGGGCCGCCTGGACCATGCATGGACCGGGCGCGCCATCAAATGGTCCAGCGAAGCATTACCCGGATGATAAATGAGTTCCTGGCTGGGGACTGCCTAGATCTTATGAAAGAGCCAATTGTGATCACGAGGTATGTAGGGAAGAGGAGGACTATTGACAAGCCATCTTGTCTCCGACTGTACCCGTGCACCCATGCGGGGCACATCTGTGCTACCCAACCTCGTCCGCAGAGAACACCGACCATCCCTGACTAACAGTACATTGGGGGAGTACACCCAAGAGGTGAGCAACTACCACAAGTAGCACTCAGCAGCAGCCCAAAAGCAGTGCAGTCGACACACATGCTATTTCATACATACACTACGCATCACCTCATGACCATGACTATGGTGACCACACCCAGCGAACACATCCACTCCCTAGAGCAACGCAAGACAACACCACTGGCCTCTACAACACCTCAACAGCAAGCGCTATGGCACCATGTGGGGTGTGCCAGGGATATGCTGCTGGGTGTGTATTGCTGCAGGCGCGTGTACAGCAAAGAGGTGAAGCCTAATGACGACAAGCTTGATCCTTGGAAGCAGGTGGGAAGGCAGCCCCTAAACCTGCCTCTGTCATCAAGCCACACCCATGGCACCTTGGGTTTACCAAGATGTAAGACTACAGGCCTTTCGCCCTGGCTGCCCTGGGCAGAAGATTGTCCAGTGCCCAGGTTGGTTTCCCTGGGTGGGGTACCCTAACCCTAGGAAAGCTTACTGGTAAATGAGCCTGTGTCTGTTGGCAAATTTTCCCACCCAAACAAACTCTTGACCAGGCGCCCTGGCTAGTTCCTGCAGGCTGAGGCGGTGCTGGGCGATGCGGCTGCCCCCAACGCTGGCGCGGTCCAGGACTTCATCCATGGGGAGATGGAGTTCTGCTACGGCAGGGGCTGCGTGGCCAGTGTGAACCCGGTGAGGTTCAACACAGCCCTCTGATAGCCCTCACTGCGTCTTAGGATGGCTTTGAACATTGGACCACTAATGCAAACTTTGAGCCAAAAGCAGGAGTGCAGCTGTGTAGCTGGCACAGCAGCTAATGATGCAGCTATAGAACCGCGGGGCACGGTGTGCACTGGCAGCCAGCTCGAGGTGTGCAGGATAGGGATCGTGTGTGCCATGAGCGCTTTGTTGTGCGTCACATTGCTAGGTACAGCTGCAAAGGCTTGGGGCCTTGCACAGCTGCAAAGGCTTGGGGCCTTGCACCAATAGGTGCAAGGCTAGGTACAGCTGCAAAGGGCTGGTGTTGTGGACCCAACAAATGTGCATGATGCTGACATGACACTAGACCTCAGTCTCGCTTAGCGCAAAGGCTGCGTCACTGGCTGGCTGGCAGGTGTGGGACCAGTCAGAGCTGGAGGGGCTGCTGGATGACTACACAAAGGTGGGGCAGGAAAGCCAGGTGCACACACACACGCAAATGGAGCTAGGGGCAGCCAGGGGTTGCAATTGGCTGGCAAGGAGGAGCCAGCAGCAGCACAGAACTTTGACCTCATCCACATCAGACATGACTGGTCGCTGCCATTTGCCACACACATTTCCATGCGGACCATCCGTCGTGCCACTCCTCCTGCGTCAGTGTTCTGCCCTTTTGCACAAAGCCATTGACTACTGCTGCTGCTGCTGCCACAACTGCGGCTGTGACTGCTGTGGCTGATGCTGCAGACAAAGCAGCTGCTTGACTACCTGGACAAGCTTGCATATGACCTGCGGCGGCGCAAGCCCATCAAGAAGAGGCTGCAAGTCACGGTCATTGGGCCGACCCTGGGGGCCTGGGGCATAAAAAACTACGGCGTAAAGCCAGTGAAGGTCAGCTTTGCTTCTGCAAGCTAAGGACCCCCTGCCTAGTGCAATTGGGACGTGGGTAGGGAGCATGTCAAGTTCGTCCAGTTGCGGCGGGGCCCTATAAGTGGCTTGTGGACTGTGCTGTTGATTTCTGCACGCAACTCCCTGGGCAGCCAGCACCACGGCTTACCACTCTGCTGCAGGTGGATGCCATCACAGTTAGGCACAGCACCAGGCTGATATGTGGGCAGCTCCAGTGAGCCGGTAGGCAGTGCGGGCTAGCATGGTATCATGGTCAAAAGGGAGGGGTATGGGATGGACACTTGCTGTTCGTTGCTGCTTCTCACATCCACCCACCATCCTACCCTCTGCTGGCCCGCATGCATAGGCCTAGGCCCAGGATAGGAGCATTACGAGCTATCACAGCCGGTTGCTGATGACACCGCTGCTGGTTGTCGGAGTCATCCTGCCTTAAATGTGTGGCTGGGCTCAGGTACAATGACTTGTATGTCTTCAAGCGCACTTATGAAAGTGGTGGCCGGCTGTGGCTGTATGCCTTCAACCAGTTCATCATCTGCGTCTACATCATGCAGGCAAGGGACTCCCACTGCCACACAGAGTGCTTCCACTCCCCAGGGTGCTCATCCAGCTCACAACGACAGGGTCTGCCATGAGCGTATACGTCTACCTACTTGTATGCCAAGCAACTTGGCTTGATCCAGCTTCCTCGTCTTCCACACCCTCCTCCTCCTCACCATTCTACAGCTGCTGCTACTGTTTGCCATGCTGTTGCTGCTGGGTGCAGGTGGCCATGCTGGTGCTGCTGTCCATCAAAGGCTTCCAATGGGTGCCCCTGCTCATCCCAGCGCCCTTCATCACCCTGGCCTTCCATGTATCCTGCCTGGTGCTGTTCAACGTGAGTACACACACCTCCACTCCAGGAAGATGCCTGAGGCTGGCTCTGCAGACCATCTTCTGCTGTGACCTGACCTTACCGCATGTTTCTGCACCCAGGACTCTTGCATGATGCAATCAGAACAGCATGTTGTGATTGTGATTGTGCCAGCATGCCTGTGATCAGCCCCACTGCAGCCTGCTCCACCAGCTGGATGGGAGCATGGCTAGCACATGCTGGCTGCTGCCAGTCACGCCAGACCCAGCACAGGGTACAATGGTACAAGGTGATGATGACAATGTTGTTTTCATGGCATGTGCACCACACCTGCAGTGTTACGGTAAATGACGCAGATGGTGGGTTTTGCATCATGCTTACAGCATACTCCTGATGTTGTGTCCTGCAGCGCCCCTGGACGGTGATGTCCGCCCATGATGCAGCCATGCTGGACCTGAAGGACGCGGTGAGTATGGAGCAAGGGCAGGCAGGCAGGCAGCAAGATGGGCAGCAGGCATGGGCTAGAGCCAGGTGTGTTGGCTATGCACTGCCCTGCCCTGCCTAGCCCCTTGGCTGTGTCCTGCCGGCCAGTGATCTCCACTAGCTTCCATAACTTAAGTTCTTGGACGGCTGCAGACTGACCGGGGCGATGAGGCCATGAGCCAGGCCGAGCTGCAGGAGATCAAACAGATGTACCAGTCCCCTGTGTTCAAGGTACGCTGAACATGGTGCACCAGTCTGTGTGGGTGAACATGTCGACACTCATGAAGCGTGTTGCAAGAGTCAGCCTCCAACAGAATGGACAGGCAGAACATGCCATGAGCAGCACCACTAGTGCAGCCTGTCGCGTGACTACCACCTATCACGGAGCCGACTAGTAACTGCTGCTCCATACAGGGCAAAAGGGCACTATCAGGCTGACGCTGGTATGCTAGCGAGTGCTTTAAATTCACAGCCCCTTCTTGCATGCACTGCCTCAGTGCTTCTTCCATCCAGAGGCTCACTGTGGGGCCAGGCACTTCACCTGCTGCAGGTGCACAAAGCTGACATCGATGACCTGCTGAGGGAGGCTGCCATCACCAGCCGCCGCATCAACGGTGGGTGACTTAACATGGACAAGCACGGTGGCATGGGGTGGCCTACTCACCTAGGCCCGCCTCCCCCACACTACCCACACATGGCGGTTGCACTTCAACGTAGTATTGTGTGCTCTGCATTCATTGCTTTCATAGCTGTGTGATCATCACTCACCTGCACCTTCCCACCCTCCTGGCAACCGTCCTCATTGCAGGGGAAAGCCTGGAAGACATTGAGGCTGAGCTGGAGGCTGACGGCTACCAGAGCGCTGAGGAGGACGCTGATGAGGATGAGGAGCAGGGTGCCGCCGGCAGCAGCCAGCCCAGCTACCTGCCTGCCAATGTCCCTGGGCCCTGCAACACGCCTGCCACAGCTGGCCCCCCAGCCATCCCTGCCACTACTACCTTGGTGATAGGTGCGGCTGGCGTGGTGCCTCATGCTGGAGGGCAGCCATCGGCAGCCAGGCAGCAGACTGCCACCCCCAAGGAGGTCAGCATGCAGGCTGACAGCCGCAGCATGTCCCGCCCCTCCCCCGTGCCCTGGAGCCTGGAGGAGGGGGCGGGTGCAGGGGAGCTGCGCGGCAGCAGCCTAGCCCGCCTCAATAACATTATGTCACCCAACCCATGCTACCAGCCGGGGTCCCCTGGAGCCCTCCCATCTCCAACACCACAGGCACTGGCTGTCCAATCCTCAGGCCACCTTGCCCCACAGGACACGCCCCTGCCCTGCTCCGGCGCCACCACGCCTGGCAGCCCCACAACACCTAGTAGCCGTGGGGCGGCCAGGCTCATGTCAGGGAATGCTGCGCCAGCCACACGTACCAGCAGGCTGTCTGGTTTGCCAGCCCGGGACCGCTGAGCAGCCATGACTGTGAAGGGTGGAGTGCTGCGTGTTGCTTGGAGTCCCAGCAACCCTGGGGGCCTGAACTGCTCTGCATGGGTAGGCTTCTGGATGTGACTGGCTGCGCAGTAGTAGCAGCTGGAGCAGCGGGCATGGGAAAATGAGTGGGCTCCTTGGAACCTGGTAATGTAAGCATTAACATTGTACTGCCCCGGATCTAGTATGTACTGCAATGGGTCCCAGGCCGACCTTGCTTATGCCTTGTAGGCCTTGTGAGCCTAGTAGCCGCCACTAGGTGCATGCGTGTGTGAGGATCAGGTACGAGGTGGCACATCTGCAGTGCTTTGCACCAGGTGGGCACATATGTTTGCTAGCCTCAGGGTGGTCTGAGGATATTGGCTGGTACAGCTGGCATGATGCTGGAGCCAAGAGATGCCGGCCCAGGTTCCACACGACCACCCTGCATCATGGTGACAGCAGTAGACATGCAGATCAGGGCATGATGGTCACGAGGTCTACATGCTTCACTCTGGTTATGTCGGCAGGCGTTAGCTCTGTAGCCTGTGGTAAAGAGATCCAACCTGAATTGTTACTTGGCCAATGGATGGCATGGAGATGATCCCTGGTCGCTGGTGTCTATTTTAACTGTAGCCCGACCAGTCGGACACCAGTCAGGCCAGTCAGCTACTGCAAACCCTGGATATCACCTTCATCAGCAACCCTGCGGGCAGCGATTGCCTACATGGCATTGCTGCTTCAACTAGGACATGTTATACTGGGTTGTCGGTGCTTCTGCGCTGGTCGCTGTTGCCTGTTTAGGCATGTCACACTTACCGACTCCTGACAGCACCCAGTTGAACACGCAGCCAGCCACAGTGATCGTCAGGGGGATTGAGAGGTCTCCCGCATCATGAGTGGCCAGGATGGTGCACACAACAACAGTACAACTACAGAGCGCGCCAATGTCGATCCACATGTGGGCAAGAAGGGGCAGTCGCATTGCTACCACAGCCGATTCTCATCCATAAACTCCTTTTGCAGGCAGGCTCACTTCTGAGAAAGCTGAGGAGCGATGTCGCCTGGCCACCTCAGGCGCTAGAGACGGTATGTTCTGCAGGCTTTGTGAGGGCCGCGAAGGGAGTTGCTTTGTGCCCGACATGCTGCTTGATCGATCAGCTGTGGCCGTAGCGTGACTCGCTGCAGCTTTGTGTGGGCTTTTATAAACGTCACGCTGAAGATTGGCAATACCCATGTTTTATTGCTCTTCTCTATTTCTATGCAGCTGACGAATGTTCTCAAACACTATGCAACCTCTGTTGATAACAATCCTGACAAATGGACTGAGCTGGCTAAATGCTTGATAAATAACCTCCCATCCGTCACCAGCCAGGTAAGGTGCATCTTGCACACATCCCTGCCCACGTGTAGCACATGTATGCTCAGCTGCCTCACAGTGCTGGCAATGGCTTCTCAGGCTTTCAATGGTCTCAAGGAGCTTGAAAAAGCATATGTGGATTTGGAACAGACTAAAGTGCAACTGAAACAGCGAAAAGATGAGCATAAGATGCTGCAGAACCGTCTGAAAGAGGTGAGTCTTTGATGAGGTTGTATCTGAGGAAAAGCAGCAATTGTACCTGACCTGTTGCTGTCCTGCATACGCATGGTCATGCTTGTCATTCGTCAGGTCCTCTCTGGTCTCCTCTCCTTCCTTCCTCACTACTGGTTGCTGACTAATGCTGCTGGCATTGGGCGCTGCTGCTGTGGTAAAGTAGGCCATTGGCAGTACTGCCGCTTTGCAAGCTGAAGTGGTCAAGGCCCAGCAACAGGTGGCAGAGCTGCAGGCTGAGCTAAAGAAGCGGGAGGTGCGGTGTGCGAATCTGGAGGATCAGCTAAAAGGCATGGTCGTGGTAAGAAGCGGACACCCGTGCTACGAAGACTGGCACAGTAGCACGGGGTGATCAGCTGGCTGTGTAGTAGTTTGTTGCATTGTCCATGGCACAACACAGCCATGCCCTGCTACAGGCTCTTACCCTAACAGAGAAGACGCCCAGTTCTAGTCTTCTACTGTGTTTCAACCCAGCCATCCACCACTTCCCAGTCCATGGTTCCTTCCTATGTTGCGCCATAGCCTTGCACGAGGTAGCCTGTCAGCTTCATGTTGTGAGGACATGTCATTGCCCGCATCAGCTTGCTCAGCCCACTGAGTAGACCCCACTGCTGGGTAGCAGACATGCAGGTGTGAGCTCAGCTGAGGATCATGAGCCGTAGCAATTTGCTGGTCAGGCAATGCCTGCCTCCCAGCAGTTGGCTTCCTATGCCCCACCACATCTTCCTACACTGGATAACCAACCCACGCTGCCACTGCTGTTGCTCCGCCCTGTTGTTGCTGCTGCTGCATGATTGGTCCAACAAGAGAGGTGAAGAGACACGGGCACGTTGCGAGGCACTTGAGCGGGAGAACAAGGTCCTGAGAAAAGAGCTCGAGGAGCTGAAGTCCAGGTCTCTACAACAGCCTTTCACGGTAGGTCTGAGCAGGGTACAGTCCGCACTCCGCTGCACCGCACTGTAAGCTGTCCGGTTCCGGGTCCGACCTTGCTTATGCCTTGTGGGCCTTGTGAGCCTAGTAGCCAGGTGTGCACAGGGTATTCCAAATTAGGTGTAAACTGTCGTTATCTCCCAGCTGTGTCTAGGTTTAGGAGTAGCAGTATGTGTGTAGTTGTGTCTAGGTTAGCAGCTTGAGCCCTGGTCGCGTTTTCCTACTCTGGCTGCCAGGGTTATGGACTGGCTGCCAGGGTTATGGACTGGCTGCCAGGGTTTTGGGCTGGCTGCCAGGGTGCCAAGTCCTCGCCAGATCAAGCAGTGCTGCCTGTTCACTTGCAGCCTCCACCTGTGCGGGCTTTTGCTGAGGGAGACAACATAGCTGGACCCTCGGGCATCCAACAGGTCAGTGGGCCTGATCCATCTTTGGTTGAGCTTCAGAGAAGAGTGAAATATATCATCAGATCATACACAGCTGGCATCTTTGGGTGCCGAGGATGTACCCATTGCTACCCTCCTCCCCTGATACATACCTCCCGGCAGTCTGCCGTGAACAACAGACCTCCCAACATGTAGCAAATGTATGCAAGGCCATATGAATCTCTGTGCAGCGCAAGGCCCCAAGCCGTGCTCAACAGTGTGAGTGAAGCCAGTGGTCAGCATGTCTTCTGCACACTGTGACATGTTGGAAAACCTTCATATGGAAAACCGTGCTGACCAACGTGAGTGGAGCCAGTGGTCAGCATGTCTTCTGCACACTGATTGATGTTCATGCCACTGCTGCAGGTTGACCAGGCCAGGTCAGCTTTCAAGCCAACCCGGCTCTTCCCTGAGGAGCATGAAGGAGATGCTCAGGTGACACCTGACCAAGCCTTATGACAACGCCACATAACATTGCAAAACCATGCTGTGTTGCTCACAAGCCCTCCCTTTCACTGGCTGCTGCTATCAATACTTAATGGGGCCACCCAGACCAGACCAGACCAGACCAGATCTGCATCTATCCACACTTTGGTGTACCCACACAATGGGCCCGCTGCACTAGCAGACTTGCAGAGCAAATGACTACTGGCTGTTACATCTCTGTTGCTGTCGCTGCTGACTCAGCACGATTACCATCACGCTGCACTCTATTGTGGCTTGTCCTGCTGCCATGGCCCACAACCTGTGCTGCTGATTTGCTGCTGCTTCTTGGCCAGGCATAGCTGAGTTGCTGGGTAGGTTGTTGTAGGCTGGCTGGCATGACACGTGGTAGTCAAGCTGGCAAACAGCCTGTGTCCAGCTGGTCAACATACAACCACGCTGATGCTAGCTGTGGTCTTGTATCACATGCTCATCGTACAGAAGCAGTAGAAGCAGACAACAGGACAAACCCTGCCATTCCTCCCTTGCTTGTGCACTCTGCAAGCAGCCCCTATAGCCCTGACAGAGGAACAAGAGGTTCGTTGGCCACGAGCATACCTGCAGGCCTTGAGACATGGCCTGTTGACATTGGCGCAGCAGGTTTTCACCTACGCACTGACCCTGCCCCACCATGACTTGTAGCCTGGACCGCTGCCTGCTGCTCGTCCATCTGAAAGGGCAACTAGGCCATCACACGCCAACCAGGCCAAGAGGGCCAGAAGGCTGAGAGGGTGCATGCCTTGAGACTGTGTGTTTGCATTCTTTTCTCGACCACTTCTTTACTGGCCCACCTACAAAACACTGCTTGCTGCATTCTTATATTGTTGCTGCTTTACGCTCTCCAGGGCAGTCCCCGGCTGGTGGATCAAGAGGTGCCCATGAACCGCCAGAGGTCACACATTGGAGCAAAAGGCACCCAGGTATGAGAACGACAATAAGATTCTCTCATGCGCATCCATACACATCCTCTCATGCGCATCCATACGAGCAACAGCTAAACAATCTCATGCTGGTACTGGTGCGCCCTGCCATACACATCCATGCGCCTTTCTTGCCCAGTCCCAGGATTGCCATGTTCACACCCGCACGTTGAAGCACAGCCGAGTGTGATGTTGGGGCTGGATAGTATTGTAATATTTTACCCGCTCGTTGGTACCCGCCTCACCCTGACCTGCAGCCACAGGACACACCCTGCCATAGGTGTTGCTGGCATGATGGGACATGCGTCTTAGACAAACTGCTGTCAGCACACGTGACGTACAGAGCTTGTGTAGTCGTTGCATAGCCTGCCATCAACGAACTGCTTGGCATACCTGACCACTGGCCTTGCCTCAACCTGAGCTGCAGACTGGACCCCAGCCTGCTGCACGGCCACCAGGAGGTGTAGCAGGACCATCACGCGCTGTCCAGGTCAGTGAGCAGCGGCATGCCCAGTGTGACACCACTGCAGCATGGTGCTGGGCATTGTCGGCCCTGTGAGCCATGCCTGGTCCACAAACATGCATGACGAGCATCTCCCTCATCAGCCCAGCGGGCGACAAGTAACAATGCAAGGCAGAATCAGGTCCCTCTCTAAGTGTGGTGTTTTGCCTGTGAAGTTATATTCCCATGCACATGGCATAAGCGCCTTCTACCTACGCTATTGCCTGACCCCTGTGACAGGGCTATAGCCTAGAGTTTGCATGACAAACATGCACTGATGAAAGCTGATGACAGCTCAAAGGGGGCACACACTACTGTTATACAGGCTGCTGCTGCTGGGCCTTGGCTTGGGCTGTGCCAGCAGTCTGTTCCAGCAGCAGCAGCAAGGGAGGGTGGCCAGTGTAGGATGTAGCGCAGTGCAAAGACTCCACCTCTGGCCATGTCGGCCTGCCTGCCAAACACCCCGCCCGCCGGGCTGTCCAGCTGCCTTGTTGCCTGCATAACTGCAATCACAGTGGTCGTGCTGTTGTTGACACTTGTTATCATGTGCAGGCCTCGCCCTCCTCCATCACCCCAGACCGGCCTTCTGTCCGCACCACACCTGCCAGCCCCAACCCTCCTCCCTCAATTGATGAATACGGGCGCTTGAGCAAGGCAGAGCTTGAGGCGAAGATAGCGGAGCTAACACACAGGGGCTGTGTGTCAGTGTTCAGGAACGCAGGCATTCTCACCAAGTACCCCAACCGGGACCCTGGCGATGATCTGGTTAAAGCTCAATTGTTTGAGATTGCCGCATGGCTGCTGCCCGACACAAGTTTGCCGGGCACCATCATCGACCTGGTGAAGCTGCTGAGGAACAAGGGCAAAATGACGGACGGCGGCCACAATCCAAAAGGCATGGTGCAGCTTGTTCAGGCAGCCTATGAGAAGAACCCCGAAGAGCTAGCTCCTGCCATCCAGCGCGTGCCGTGGGAAGACACACACTGCCACAGAGAGGAGCTCACGCAACTGCTCATCCGCCTTGGGGTGGTTGAGGTACGTGAGGCGTACGCACACAACATAGTCTTCCTAGAACGAGACCTGCTTCAGAAAGCCAACCGGCTAACTGGGGCAGCTCCTGTGGCACATGCGATTTAGCCATCCAGCCAGCCACATGCTGAAGATGACGATGTCTTCAGCATTGATGCAATGCTACTGCTGAACACTGTCCACCACCTGCCAGTCCGGTGTTACGCTGCTGTGGCTGCCGCTGCCTCCTATCAGCCCCTGGGCACGCCTGCTGCCTCCTGCCCAGCTTTTGTTACGCCCCATGCTGTGAGGCATGCACGCCTGTCGTGTGCATTTTCGCAAGCCTGGCTGCTGCCACTACATCGTTGCAAGCACCTCTTGAGCTTGGTTTGTCCCAGGCTTGTCTTTTTCCCTTCAAACATTGTTGAGGATCACACATGTCAATGCCAACCCAGCCATTGGAGCACTATTTTCAAGTATCACGCTGTTCATGTGGCATATGCCTGCCTGTGGTTCTCTCGAGTTATTCCTAACAGTTCCAGGACCAGGCCATGTACCCATTATAGCCTATTGGCGACTTTCCATTCATTTGTCAAATAGACGCGTCCTTGATGCTGGTGCTGATGGTCTTACACCTATGTAACTGACAACATGGTATGGCTGCATGCCCAATGGTCAGGATCACCGTTGATGCCATAAATGCTATGGATCGTCAAGACTGATCTGGAGCGGAGGCTATCTCGATTTTGCATGGTTAATGACATCAGTGTTAGTGAGGAGCAGCAGCGTGGAAGGTGCAGCTTTAGAGAGCAGCAGCTCCGCCAAAACCTTTCTCCTGCAGACTAGCACTTGTAACTCATAGGAGCCGGGCCGCAACCTGCACGTGCTGCCTCTAGCAGCAGCCTACAGGCCATTGCATGAGCCAGTAGAAGTCAAAGTGCAGCTGCAGCAGCCAAGCATGCAACACCATCAAGCCTGCCACTCAACCCCAAACGTGCATCAAGCACATGTGAAAGCTCAGCATGCATCCATGTGGTGCGTTTGACAAGGTGTTTGAGATGTGGTGGGAAAGATGATCCCCACATTTGCGAAGCATACATGACACAGGGCAGGAGAAAGGCACGCATCGATTGGCACATGGCGAAGGTGCAGTCTTGAACACCATGCTCTCTAGCTGTTTTGTGCCCATCATGCATAGCAGCAAACACGCTGGACCTTGCATGCGGGATGGCATGCTCCACAGTTGACCCTATCGTCCAGCAGCATGCCCAAATACATGGAGTCTGCCACCTGCTCCGTGGTGGTGGTGTGCCATCGCCACCAATGTACACTGATGCTCTTACTTGCCATTGCCTCACACATGCGATCATCGTCCAGTCCAGCCTTGTGCTTGGGCCATCTAGCTTGCATCCTAGCAACCAGCCGCTCATAGTCCTGCTGGTGCTAGCGGTAGAGGTGCAACGCTGCTCGCATAATGTGACCCAACCCATGCTCCAATCCTCAGGCCACCTTGCCCCACAGGACACGCCCCTCGGCAGAGGTGCAACACTGCCCCTGAGTGCAGCGCATCCTGCACCTGACGCTTGGCATGTCTGCAGCTTCTGCCAGGCACTCAGGCACTGACCTACTCTGATGCCTAGGGGCAAGGGGGTGAGCCTGAGCTTTTGGCATGCCTGCACGCTGGGCTGTATCACTGGTGTTCCACATGAACACCTCACACATGCGGTCGGCGTCAACGATTGCTAGTGGTGGGGCAGGCTGTGTCATTAGCAAGGCATCAGCATATACCGCTCACCGTGAGCCCACCCACACCAGTGCTGTTGGGCTGGTGCAAGCTGCTGTGCCGCGCTGGCGTTGTCAAACTCAGGTGTGTGGTCAAACTCATGCAGGTTGGTGGCCAAGGTGGTTGTGCAGTGCAAGATGCCTGCAAGATGGCTGTGTCTGCTGCCATAACTGATTTGGTCTTGCTCACTAGGGAAGACCCAGATAGTGTCACGGAACCCTGGGAGGGTGTTGACCGGAAATCTCAGCTTGCACAATGCTCATCGTCCCTGATCCTGCTTTTACACCTTGGTTCAAGCCACCATCCATGATCACTGAGATGCTGCAGTAAGCATAAGACGCTGCTAAAAGGCAGCGCTGTTGCTGCTGTTGTTATGGTAAGGCAGCGTTGTCAGCCTGGCTTCGCCCATCAGCTCTGGCCCAAAAGATGTGACGCTTGAGCAATCCGTATGCCGTATGTCGATACAACCGCCAGCATTTTGTTTCCCAATGAATGTGGGTCCCTTCTGGTGGAGAACATCATGATCACAACCGAACTATTCAAACCTGCATGCTCCAGGAAGTGCACGCCCTGCTGCAGAGCGCGATGGACCCATGTACCAAAGTGCGCTGGGAGTGTGGATAGCACCTGCGACCTACGACACCAATTATTGTAAAGGGCTGTTGGGGTTGCGCGCAGTGGAGGCCGGGCCGGCCCACTCGTAGGGACGCTGCGCCATGCACATCAAGCAGGTTAGCCCGTCCGAGGTGTTGGGTCCTCAGTGCAGCCTGCCCACCCGGCCCTGCCTGGTGAGTGCCGCAGATTGAGCTCAGTGGTTTCAAGAGCTACAAAGACGCAGCCCCCAGCGAGCCCTTTAGCTCCAGAATCAACGTGGTGGTGGGGGCCAATGGCTCCGGGAAGTCCAACTTCTTCCATGGTGTGCCCTGCCCCTCACCTCACTCCCCTTCAATTCCCAAAGACTGCCTTGCCAGTGCATTGTGATGTGCTTTTGCCACCTTGCTACTACACCACCTCGGCCACTGAATGTACACCGTTATGCAATACCAACCCAAGCCAAGCTGAGCTGGCCCACTTGTGGTCAACCAAGCTGGTTTCATCAGCGCTCTGTACTGCAGCAATCCGCTTCGTGCTCAACGACGCGTTTGTCAACATGCGGGCAGACGAGCGGCAGCAGCTGCTTCATGTGAGAAGTCAAAAGCATACATATCAGTGGACATATCAGGGGACCGAGGCCTGTATACAGTTTAAGTGCACCGCACACCAAGGGCGCACAGTAATGGCAGCATGGGGAGCCAGCAGCAGAAGGGGAGACAACAGAAGGGGAGGCAGCAGCAGCAGCAGCAGCACAAGCTGCAGGCACAATGCATGTAGGCATGCTGGCAGTATGCTTTAAGGCATCCTTGCGCCCATACCTAGGCTCACCCCTACCCCTACCCTGACCCTGACCCTGACCCTGACCCTGACCCTGACCCCCACCCCACCCCACCCACACCTCCCTACCCCCCAACTGCCTGAGTAGGACTTGTCATGGCAAGGCTTAGCCCTAGACCTACCCCTAGGCCCAGCCCCAGGAGTCTCCCCAAGCCCCATTTCACAACCCACACTTTTGCCCACAGCCAGGGACTTACACCGGGCAGCTTCTGTTTGTGTGCATGCCTACACCGCCTGCAGGAGGGCGCAGGCGCTGCCGTGCCCCAGGCCTATGTGGAGATTGTGTTTGACAACTCTGATGGCCGCTTTCCTGTAAGGCCCCTGGCACTCAGCTATCTCAGCTGTCACCTGCATCAGTCATGAGCCCTGCACCGGCCTGCTGCAAACAGCAGTGCTCGGTGGTGTGAAGCCCTGGCTGTCACGTCAAGTGTTTAGCCGCAGCCGGCTCCGTGACAGCTGTTTGTGTCAGCTGTGCTGCGGGCGCTGTAGGCTAACCTCTGCTCCTGCCCCGCCTCTGCTGCTGGTGTTATGGCTCCCTTTGTTGTTGTTGCTGCTGCTGCTGCTGCTGTTGCTGCTGTTCCTGCTGCTGCTGCTGCTGCCTCTGCTGCTGCTGCTGCCTGCTGCTGCTGCCTCTGCTGCTCCATCTGCTGCTGATGCTGCTGCTGCTGCTGCTGCTCCCTCTGCTGCTGGCTGCAGGTAGACCGTGAGGAAGTGAGGCTGCGGCGCACCATAGGGCGCAACAAGGACGAGTATCACTTGGACCGCAAACACATCAAGTACGTCCTGGAGGCAGCAGCAGGGGCAGCAGCAGCAGCAGGGGAGGGGCAGTGTCAGCAGCAGCAGCAGCAGCAGCAGCAGCAGGGGTAGCAGCAGCAGTAGGGGAGGGGCAGTGTCAGCAGCAGCAGCAGCAGCAGCAGGGGTAGGCAGCAGCAGTAGGGGAGGGGCAGTGTCAGCAGCAGCAGCAGCAGCAGCAGCAGGGGTAGCAGCAGCAGTAGGGGAGGGGCAGTGTCAGCAGCAGCAGCAGCAGCAGCAGGGGTAGCAGCAGCAGTAGGGGAGGGGCAGTGTCAGCAGCAGCAGCAGCAGCAGCAGCAGGGGTAGCAGCAGCAGTAGGGGAGGGGCAGTGTCAGCAGCAGCAGCAGCAGCAGCAGCAGGGGCAGCAGCAGCAGCAGGGGAGGGGCAGTGTCAGCAGCAGCAGCAGCAGCAGGGGTAGCAGCAGCAGTAGGGGAGGGGCAGTGTCAGCAGCAGCAGCAGCAGCAGCAGGGGTAGGCAGCAGCAGTAGGGGAGGGGCAGTGTCAGCAGCAGCAGCAGCAGCAGCAGCAGGGGTAGCAGCAGCAGTAGGGGAGGGGCAGTGTCAGCAGCAGCAGCAGCAGCAGCAGGGGTAGCAGCAGCAGTAGGGGAGGGGCAGTGTCAGCAGCAGCAGCAGCAGCAGCAGCAGGGGTAGCAGCAGCAGTAGGGGAGGGGCAGTGTCAGCAGCAGCAGCAGCAGCAGGGGTAGCAGCAGCAGTAGGGGAGGGGCAGTGTCAGCAGCCAGGGCAGGGATCTCACAGCCCCCACAAAGCCACTGAGGAAATGAGCCGGGAGGGTGGGGCTCTGGGCAGCTGTAGGACAGGGTGCAGCTGCCTTCATGTTGTCGCTGTTGTAGGCTGGGTATGCAGGGTGTACATGTCTTCATGTTATCACTGTTCCATGCTTGCAGGCATTGTTATTCCTGTGGTTATTTGTGGGGCAGATAGTAAGGCTGGAAGGGTGTTTTGCAGCAAAGCCTGCAGGAGAACGCTGTGCCCTGATGGTAATGGTGATGAGAATGAGAATGAGCACGAGTAAGGTGATGCTGATGAGGATGATGGTTGTGGCCCTGCAGCAAGAGCGAGGTGACCAACCTCCTGGAGTCAGCGGGCTTCTCCCGCTCCAACCCCTACTACATCGTGCAGCAGGGCAAGGTGGGCAGCAGAGCAGCCGCCACTGCTAGGGGAAGAGCCAGAACAGCAGTGATTTAGTGGCAGGTTGCCTGTGTGGTCTTGAGCTGTCAGTCGCCACTGACCCCATTATGCTGCTGCTGCTCCCGCTGATGCACTCACTGCTGAAGCTGCCATGTGCACATGCAGATCATGAGCATGAGCGCTATGAAGGACAATGACCGGCTGGAGTTGCTAAAGGAGATTGGAGGCACCAAGGCAGGGGCAAGGGGGCAGTTAGGGGGTCTTAGGGCCATGGGCAGGGATGCATGCCGTAGGTGCAGCAGGGGCAGGGGCAGGGGTGGCATTGGTAGTTGAGCAGCTGCCAATGATGTTGTCCCGCCTTACAAAGGCCATGCACCCTATGCATGGCTTGGTGACCCTGGCATGGAGCCTGCCAAGAGTTTAGACCATGCTGCTATGGAGGCATGGAGGAGTCTAGGTTGCCTGGGTTGTGTTGCCTTGTGTCTCCCACTTTACCTGGCTTGGGGTCTGCCAGGCTGGGGCAGGCTGCTTGGGGTGCTTGTGCTTCAGGTGTATGAGGAGAGACGCAAGGAGAGTCTGAAGCTGATGGCTGACACGGAGTCGCGCCGGGCTCAGATAGATGAGGTGGTGAGTGGCCAGGCACAGGCCCAGCTGCGCAGCTCGGGGCCAGAGCTGGAAGCACCACACTCCTAACCCACCTTTGCCAATGCTGGAAAGGCCACCGCAAGTCCATGGGCACCATGCATTGCGACGCCAGAGTTGGTGACATAAACACCCCGACTCAATTCAGGTCCATGCAGGGAGGTGTACTTCACGGCTGGTTGCATGTGCGGTGTGGGGCTGGCTTGGGGATGCAGATGAGCGTGATTACCAGCAAGCTGTCAGAGCTGGATGCTGACCGCAAGGAGCTTGCAGAATATCAGGTAAGGTATTGAGTGCAGACGCGTCATCAGTACAGTGAGTGACCTGCATCGGCTCGTCTGTTCCACTGGGTCCTACTCGGCAGTTTAGGCGATTCCTCAAACATGCGTTTCACGGTGCAAGGCGCTGCACCCCACTGGCGTCTCGAAACCCGCAGGCTGCAGATCGCGACAGGCGTGCCTTGGAGTTTGCGTTGCTTGAGCGAGACCTGTCGTCAAACCGCAAAAAGCTGGAGGAGGTGCGAGCAGTGGCGTGCAGCACATGGCAGTGATCGAGATAGCTGGCATGCTAGAGGCCACCACACCGTGTTCGCTGTGCGTTGTTCGTTTCACCTGGTTGCTCGCTTCTTCTTGCAGGTCGAAGCGGAAGGCCGGCGCATCCGTGATAGCTCGACGGACCGCGAGGGCGCGGACCCTGAGGGGGCCGCCGACTTGCGAGCCGCGGAGGAAGCCGCTGCCGCCGCCGCCGCCACCGCGAAAGAGGCCAACCGTACGCGGGTCGCAGCGAAGGTTTGGGACGGCAGTGTAGGCTGCTTGTTCTGGCCTGGAAACATAGCATGACTGCTTGCACTCAGCATCGGTCAAAGGCCATCTCGTCATGTGCACATCTTGCAACCTGTTGACGAGTCAGCAGGTCTTTGCTGTCTTTGCACATTGATTTGCTTTTCTGCTGTTGTTGCGACCCAATGCAGGCCCGTTTGCAAGAGTTGCAGTCCCGGAAGGCCGTGCTGGAAGCAGACATCGGCGATCTTGAAGAAAAGGTGAGGGCCAGCTGCCCAGACCTGGCCTAAGTTGGACAACACTCATGCTGTTGTAGCAGGTCTATGCTGCTCTCCATCTCAAATCAAGTCAAACGCCTGCTAACTGCCTGGGCATGCAGGCAGGCCAGCGCAACGCCTGGTGGTAGCCCGGTCTATCTCCACCATCACGGTTGGCATGGTTGTGATGCATGCAGCCTGGTACCCTGCCAACACACTGCTCTCACACTAACATCACATGACCCATTCACCCAGTCTGACCTAAAGTCATATCAACAGGAAATGCTCTCACACCTAGTACGCTCCTTGCCACCAGGGTTGCCTGCTGTCTTGTGTGCCACCAGGGTGTGCCACCAGGGTGTGACTGAGTGTGACTGGGTGTGCCACCAGAGTGTGACTAAGTGTGACTGGGTGTGCCACAAGGGTGTGCCACCAGGGTGGGCCACCAGGGTGTTACAAAATGTGATTGGGTGTGCCACCAGAGTGTGCCACCAGGGTGTGACAGGGTGCGCTACCAGGGTGTGACTGAGTGTGACTAAGTGTGGCTAAGTGTGCCACTAGGGTGTGACTGGGTGTGCCACCAAGGTGCGCCAGCCTGCTGCCTGGTGTGCCACCAGGGTGGCCTGCCTGGTGTGTGTGGCAGGTGGCTAGGCAGACGGACACGGCGGAGAGCACGGCTGAGGAGGTGGAGGCGCTGCAGCAGGCCATCACCAAGACTGAGGGAGAGCTGGAGGAGGTGAGGGAGGGGAGGGAGCTGGGGCTGGAAGAGCCAAGTCTTGGCAGAGTCTAGGCACTGCACCAGCACATCACATCCATCTTCCACCACCCAGCAAACACACATACACTCACATGCCAACATCACACTTGCAAACATGCCTACATCACACCTACACGCATGCCTACATCATCTTGCACCTGGTAGCTACACATGCGTCCGGTCATTGCCTGTTGGCACCCCCTACCAGCACCTTGACTGCTGCACCGCCGTCCTCCCCATTGGTATAACCTGACTGCTCTGCCCTCTCCTCCCCTGCCCTCCCACCCACCCCATTTGCCTCAGGCCCGAGAGGCCCTGGCGGAGGCTGAAGCCACCCACCTGCAGCAGCAGGCCAGCCTGGCCACCCTTGAGGCCAGGCAGCTGGAGCTGCTGCGCAAGCAAGGCGGTGCCAAGCAATACAGCAGCGTGGGGGACAGGAACAGAAGCCTACAGAAGGAGGTGGGGGCGGGGCTGGGGGTGGGCCAGGGTACCCGCCTGCAAGGTACCACAGCCAGGGCTGGGGGGTCAAGGTCAGGGCTGGGGGGCCGGGGCTTGGCGGCTAAGGCCAGGGCTGGGGCTGGAGGGCCAGGCCTGGGGGGTTAGGGCCAGGGCTGGGGGTGAGGCCAGGGCTGGGGGGTGGGTTGTACCAACAGCCTCCACATTGTGGTGGGTGCGGCACTGTCATGCCAAGGTGATGTGGTCCAGGCAACTGTCCGGCCAATGTCATGCCAAGGTGATGTGGTCCAGGCAACTGTCAGGCCACTGTCATGCCAAGGTGATGTGGGCAGGCCAGTAGCGAGTGCAGGAGTAGGGCCACTCGTCACGAGCTAGGGAGGGACAGGGGACTGTGAACATCAGGGAAAAGGGGCAAGGTCGAGGTCGGGGTGGTGAGGTAGGTACTCCCTAGAAGTGGGGTCGGGACACAACGAGGGGGTACGGGGTGGGGTGGGCTGGGGAACGAGGTGGTGGGGAACGAGGTGGGGTACGGCAGGCCTGGAGGGCACAGCAGCAGGTTCAGCTAGACTGACTAGTGCAGCTGCCAGGCCCTGTGGTGAGGATTAGTTGGATTTGACACCGGCATGTGATTGCTGTGCACGCTGCGCTCACCACTGCCTTGCTCGAGTGCAGGAGGCTGCCCATGCTTGGCAATGCCCTGGCCTTGTCACGCCTTGACCTCACGACATGTCCTCAGCCTCTGTGACAGACTGACAAGCCAGGAGGCGGATGGGGCACCTCTTCATTACCCCACAGCAGGCATTGGGAGCCAAGGGGCCATGCGCTTGACTTATGTGCCCTTCTTTGCGTCTGCGTCTTCCTGAGCCTTTCTCCTCGCCTGGTATGAAGTGAACCACACATCTGACGATTCCTCCCGCGCCTGTGTCGGCTCCAGATCGACAACTTGACGGCCATGCTTGCCACTGAGGAGGCGCGGCAGACGGCGTCTCAGGCACAGCTGGCTGCCCTGCAGCAGGCTGTGGACCAGCTGACCCAGGTGGGTGCCTAGTTAGGACACACAGGAGCCTACCAGGCTGAGTCCCACATCACTTCTGGCCACAGCCCCCGTTAAGTGCAAATGTTTATCAGCTATTCCAAATAGGCCCTTATTCCAATTTATGATTATAAGTTCCCGCCCCAGCTTTGCACGTCCTGGAGCCAATTGCCGTGTGCCAGCTCTTGTAACCAGTTGTGGCCGTCACAGCACATCGGCCAGTGGTTCAGTTCTTGTAGCCAGTGGGTTGCTTTCAGCATGTCACACTAAGAAGGCAGCTAGCCACGCCGGTGGTGCACTCTGGGTTGGCTGCTGCCTGCAGGCAGTGGAGGGGAGTGAGGCAGGCATTTCAGCAGCCACTGAGCGTTTCACCAAAGCAGAGCAGGCGCTGCTGGCTGTGAGGGAGAGGCGTGACGCAGCCAGTAGGTGCACCCACCCACCCACCCACCCACCCACCCACCCACCCACCCACCCACCCACCCACCCACCCACCCACCCACCCACCCACCCACCCACCCACCCACCCACCCACCCACCCACCCACCCACCCACCCACCCACCCACCCACCCACCCACCCACCCACCCACCCACCCACCCACCCACCCACCCACCCACCCACCCACCCACCCACCCACCCACCCACCCACCCACCCACCCACCCACCCACCCACCCACCCACCCACCCACCCACCCACCCACCCACCCACCCACCCACCCACCCACCCACCCACCCACCCACCCACCCACCCACCCACCCACCTTGGCGCCTGACTGATTGCCTTCTCTCCCTGCTGTGTGGGTCCACTTGCTGAGTACTCTTCATGGCCCTACACAAAGTGTGCGTGCCTCCTTGGCTTCCTGACTTCCTGACTTCCTTGCCTACCTTGCTACCTTGCTTACATTTCTACCTTGCTTGCCCCCTACCTACCCTGCCTTGCAGCTAATGGCCGCAAGGAGGCCTGGCGGGCGGAGCAGCAGGCCAGCGAGCAGTACAACACCCTCAACGACGAGCTGAACAGAAGGCAGCAGGTAGGCAGCGTGGTACTGCCAGTGCTCAGGGTGTGGTACAGCGGGTGGTGGTTGCCTGCAGCCACAGCAGTCAAGCTCCGATGTCATGCTTGGGAGTTACTGTGGCCTTCTGTTTCTTTCTTTGTAAGTACTGTTTATTTGATATGACCAATCACTGTGAAATAATGACTGTAAACTACCGCTGGCACTTCCTCACGCAGCCGACTGACTTCATCAATTGTGACACAGCTTTGGCTTTGCTTGTCCTGGCCCTTCACCTCTTGCTTGGCCTGGTCCCCATCCCCTGCCCTTCTCATGTACCTTCCCCTACCCCCTACCTTGCCATGAGCCGTCCTCCTTTCCACCTTCTTAAGCCCCTCCTGAGCCCTCCACCTGAGCCCTTATCCTGTCCCCGTTGTCAAGCCCCTTGGCACTTGGCATGCTTCAGCCCTTCACACTGCCTCTGCAGGCGTTTGAGTCCACCATGGCCCGGGACATCTCGCGCGGTGTGGTGGGCCTGGTGCGCCTGGTCAACGATCACGCAGTGCCCGGGGTGCATGGCCGCCTCATCGACCTCATTCAGGTCCCCTCGCAGCTCAACCTGGCCGTGGAGGTCACTGCTGGTGCGTGGGCGCATGGGGGGGCTGCGTGGGGCTACCTGGGGGGACATGGGCTTCATGCTTACATGAACTGAGCAGCAGTGTATGCTCAAATGTGGCATCGGGGAATAGTGAGATTGTTGTGGCCAGGATCAGATCTGGGTGGGGCTGCAATGTGGCAACAGACGCTGTGCAGCTTCCCACTGACCTGTTACCTGTAACCTTCCTTTCACCTCCTGCATTGCCAAGCTGCAGCAAAGCTGGCAACCATGATCGTCACATAATCCATGTTTGACGTGTGCACGACATGTGACGATCATTCACGTGCTTGCATGCACTGTTTTCAATTCGCCTGGTGTTTACAGGCAACAGCCTGTTCCACGTTGTGGTTGAGAGCGATGACGTGGCGCTGCGCTGCTCTGAGCTGCTGCGCCGTCACAAGGCGGGGCGTGTGACCTTCATGCCACTGAACACCTTGAACCCAATGCATGTGAGGGGCATGTTGCAGAGCTGTTGCTGCTCACTGCTGCCACTGGACATATGTACCACAGCACAGTGACTGCCATGCCATGCCCCATGCACACAGCTGCCATGCTGTGCTCCATGCGCTGAGTTGCCATACCGCGTCCCATGCGCCCAGCTGCCATGTTGACCGCAGGTGCAATACCCCACTGACTTTGGCCAGGATGTGGTCCCGCTGGCTAGGAAGATCAGGCATGACCCAAAGTGAGCGTGCTGGGAGGTCAGGGGCTGGATGGCACTGGATGGTGCGGGTTGGAGACTGGGGATGAGGGGGGTCAGGGCCAGGGGCAGGGCCAGAGCCAGGGTCGTCTCCCAGCCCCTTCTCAACGCCAACCGCACGCCAACAGCAGCTGAGCAGTGGTGGGGCTAGGGTAGGAGGGAAAGAAGTGTGCACTGGCGTGTCAAAGATTTGCACAACCCAGGGGTGCATCAAGCCTCCTCCGAGTCAGTGGTGGGTCTATGGCCCTGTGCCTATGACATCGCTAGACAGTAAGATGCTTTAGGTCACCTACGCTCCCCTACTTCGCACAATGATCGGGGTAGGTTGGAGTGGCGCTGGTCTACTTCACAGTGGTGCTGCGGTGCTTCTTCCAGGTTCGAGAAGGCGGTGCTACAGGTGTTCAGCCGTACTGTGCTGTGCCGCAACCTCGAAGTAGCTGTGGCAGCAGCGCGAGGCGGGGAGCTGAACTGCGTGACGCTGGAGGGCGACCAGGTGTGCGGTCGCGTTGCTGGTCGCGCAAAGCGCTGAGTCAGGCAAATGCACCCAAGGCTGCTTGCAATGAAGCTGAACATGAAGTTGCGCGCAGGTGAGCAAGCGCGGCGCTATGACGGGCGGGTTTCACGACTTGAGGTCGTCGCGCTTGGAGGCGCAACGGCTGGTGAAAGAGGCAGTGCAGCAGGTGTGCGTCACTGCTAGGCACGCAGGCAACGTACAGGCAACCACTGTCATGTCGCCACACACTACACACAAGCTGCGCGCAGTTGGACGCGGTGCGTGCGACACGCGAATCTGCGGCAGCAGCGGCAAACCAGCTTGACGCGCAAATTGCCGTCCTGAACGGCGATGTTGCACGCGCTGATGGGGAGCGTTCCGCGGCGCGCCAGGCGCTCAGCGATGTCAAGCACCAGGCGCACCGCGCCGAGCGTGAGCGCAGCACCGTGGTTGACCAGGCAAGTACGCGGCAATCACCCCTGGGCATGGCCAGGGAAGTCCAGGTTCGGCCTGGCATGAACCGCTTAGCTGTGTCCGCTAGTGATGAGCACATGTCGAGAATGGTATCACACTCAGTGCATGGTGCACCCTCTTTATCCTCCTGCTGCAGGTGACAGAGCTGCAGCGTTGCATGGCAGCTCGCGAAGCCTCCATGGCAGCTGCCCAGACCAAGGTGGAGGGGCTGCAGAGTACTCTTGGCCAGCCGCTGACCACCACTCTCGGCAGCCAGGAACTGAAGGAGCTCAAGTAAGGAGGAAGGGAAGAGGTAGAGGAGTTGTAGGGGCAGGGGCCTACTGCTGGTGCTGCTGCTGGTGGTGGTACTGCTGCAGCTGCCACTGGTGTTGCTGCTGCTGGCAAGGCTGCTGTCACTGCTTGATGGCAACAATGCTGCTGTGGCTGCTGTCTTGACTGCTGTGTGGTAATCTCCTAAGATGTCCCCTGCACACACTCGCACAGGGGCCACGACAGCACCGGCAAGTGCTGACAGCACTGGTTCTCCATATCCTTACCTACTGCTTGTTGGTGCTGTGTCCCAATTGTGTGACCGGATCAGGGCTGCCCCGCAAGCCATCCAAGTCGCCAAGCAGGCCGCCCTTGACAGTGGGAAGGCAGCCACTGAGGCACGTGGCAAGGTGGGCCAGTCTGCGACCTGCAGTGCTCCCTTTCGCGGCCTGACTTGCCCCGCCTGGCCTGACCCGGCCTTGCCCAGGCTCATGGATGGTGGTGTATGGTGCTGCCCCTGCCCTGTGCTGCCCTGCCCTGCCTGGCCTTGTCTGACTCAGCCTGGCCTGTGCCGCCCTGCCCTGCCAGGCCCTGCCTAATTCAGCCTGCCTGATGCTGCCTCGCACATGGGCTGCTGGGTCAGAGATGGCGGACACCCATGGTGCCACGGTTGTGACCCACTCCAGTGCTGTGCCCCTGAGATGGTCCCCGCCGCGTGTGCCGATCTGTCCAGGTGGAGGCGCTGCTGTCACGGCTGGAGGACAGGCTGCGGCCACGGCTGAAGGAGCTGGGGGAGGAGGTGGATACAGCAGACCTATCCAGCCTCAGGTGGTGTGGGCTGGAGGAAGGAGCAGGGGGGCTGAGAGGGAAGGCAAATTGTAAAAAAGGGGGTTGCTATGGTTGAGGAAGGGTGGGTGGGTGGGTGCAAGAGGGAGCAGAGGGGTCTCAGCACCAAGGCAAAGGTGTTGCATCAGGCTGGTATTGCTGAGGGATCAGGGAAGGGAAGGCATGGTTCTGCCATGCTCCTTTCAAGCTGCTGCTGCTGCTACCCCTGATGTTGCTGCTGCTGATGCACTCAAACTGAAGGCTTCAGCTGACCGGAGGCATGCCCCTGCTGTTGTGCCCAGCCCTGCTGCTGCTGCTGCTGCTCCCGATGCTGGGCCCACAGGCTGCAGCTGGCCTCGCACACAACGGAGCTGGCCACTTTGGCGATTCAGTTGAGAGACGCAGAGGCGGCCGCTGGAGCTGCTGTCACTGCCGCCGAGGCTGCTGCTGTAGCTGCACGGGAGGCCCAGGCGGCTCAGGAGACGGCTGCAGATGCAGAGGTCAGAAGAGCAGCCACAGGTGAGGCGGCAGGGCTGGAAAGCCGACTTTGGAGCTGACTTGCAAAAGTTTAGGCAAGGCAAGGATCTGGGCAAGGGGCAAGGGGCCAGCACAGCAGGGGGGTCCAGAGGGGTAAAGGAGGGTGCCTCAGGGGTAGAGGAGGAGGTGGGAGCAGGCAGAGAGGGGAGATGAGGCAAGCCCAAGGCCTTTTGGTAGCAGTGGGGACGGGGAGAAGAGTTGATGAGCAGTTGAGAGCAATCATGAAGCAAGCTGGGCAGGAACCATTCAGTGAGGGTGGGTTGCCGTAGCTTATGGAGCAGGCTGTTTGACGAATGTATGCTGGTCCTGCCCACCTCAGCCTGACCCACCCACCCCACCCTACTCTCCCTGCCCACTCTTCCCTGCCCCACCCACCCCACCCTATTCTCCCTGCTTCACTCACCCGCTCACCCGCCAACTGCCCACCCGCCCACCTCACCCTGCAGTGGCCGAGGCTGCCAAGTCCCTGGAGGCGCTGGCATCAAAGCGGGCACAGCTGGGTCAGCGCCAGGAGGACCTCAGTGCGCGGCTCAGGGCACTGGGCACACTGCCGGCTGAGGCGTTTGAGCGCCACAAGGGCAAGGGGAGCAAGGTGAGCTCCTGCTGGGGCACCACATAGACATCACTCATGTATCATCATTCATTGTGTGACTTCATTATTCCACGCCCCTTCAGCCCATGATATTGACCGATGATTTGGTATGCTAGCCTTGAACCCCGACCCTTCATGTAGGTCAATGCTTTGATGTGACAGCTCAGCCTGATAACCTGCCACCTTGGCGGGTCCATAGCTCCAGTGGGATGTGAGCCCATTGTAGGCACTGACACACTGAGTCTGAGTCTGCAGCACAAGCAATGCAAGCAAGGGTGCAAGAGAGCCTCCCTCCAGCTTTCCACCTCCCCTGCGTTGCTAGGCGCTGGGTGCGGCCATCTGACTATTAGAGCAGCAAGGGCCCTCCACACCCTCTCCTTCGCCCAGAAAGCTAGATGCTGCTACACCCTGTGGCATGCACCCTTGCACGCACCCCCTCGCCTCTCGCCTTGAGCACAGATAACATTGCCCCCTAGCTTTAACCCAGCCCTGCGCCACCCGCTACCTGAAGCTCTGGCCCTGGCAAGTAGGTCAATAGTCCGCCACCCTGGCCCTTGTGATGGTAGGCTCAGGAGTCAGCAGGCAGCACCTGCTGCCCCTCCCTCTGCCCCAGGAGCTGCAACGGCTGCTGGCGGAGGCCAACAAGAAGCTCAGCCAGTTTGGCGGAGTGAACCGGAAAGCGCTGGACCAGTACGCAGCCTTCCAGGAGCAGGGGGAGGAGCTGGGCCGGCGCAAGGTCAGGCCCGGCGGCCAGGCAAAAAGGCACTGCTGCCCCTCCCCACCTGCCCCCATATAACCCACTCGTTGCCCCTCCCTCCCACCCACCCACCTGCCCACCCTTCCCACCAGGGGTTCTGATATGCTAAGGGACGCTGACGTAGATTGTACAAAATCCTGCCGCGCCTTAGCTTCACCGCCGTGCCTGCACTTACCTATCGCTTCAGTGACAGCACTGTATTGATCCTCCAAAATGCGCTCCAGGTTAGGCTCTGGTCATGGCCCGCTGCACACATGCGTGCATGCATGCATGGAGGCATGGGGTGGTGCGACCTGCAGGTTGAGCTGGACACCAGTGCTGCCAAGATCCAGGAGCTTGTAAGAGCCCTGGACGGCCGCAAGGACGAGGCCATTGAGCGCACCTTTAAAGGCGCAGCCAAGCACTTCAGGGAGGTGTTCCAGGAGCTGGTGCCCGGTGAGTGGGAGGGGAAGGGGCAGGCTGAGCAGGTGATGGGCCAGGTGGCTGCTCGGTGGCTGTGTAAGGTGGGTGTGTGTGGCAAGGGGGAGGCTGGGGTAGGGGCTTACATTAGAAGCTGACAGGGCGTGCGATGCAACGGTGATGGGTAGCACACAGGTGTCAGGGGGTGAGGGGCGGAGGCCTTGCAAGCAGAGGGCAGCAATCAGGGTAATGTGTGTAAAAGGAACATTCCTTATCAGACAATTCTCCATGGAAGTCATTGTCAGTGGGCTAAGTCCTGCCCAGGGAAGCACAGGCACTGCAGTTAGAAGGGTAGCCAGGGGTTGGGGTGAAGGGGTGCAGATGGTGGGAACAGGATGGTGCGCTGCTAGGTAGAGAGCTTTGTGCCTTGAAGCTGAGGAGTGAGATGAAGCAGGTACAACTGCAGGTGGGGCCGTGGTGCAGGTGGGTGGGTGGGTGCTGTAGGGTGCGGTGATCAAGGCCAGCTGTGTTTCGCATAAGCTGATTTGAACAGCTTTGACGACGTGCACCCCGCTGCATCCTGCGCAGGGGGCCGGGGCGAGCTGGTGATGCAGAAGCGGCACCCGGGCGCAGCTGCGGCGGCCGCAGATGCCGGTGACGATGATGGGGAGGACGACGCGCGGCCAGTGCGGGACGCGCACACCGGGGTTCTCGACAAGTACAGTGGCGTCAAGGTGTGCTGCCCGCTGACTGTCCTGTGAGCATTGCTTGCTACCCTTCGCATTCGGACAGCCGTGGGCAAAATCATCAGGCAGGTGTGACAGTTTTGAAAGGTGCAAGCGCGTTAGTCCATATGCAACCTCCAGCCATCGATGCAACAGCTGTGTTGACCAGCTGCTGTGCATGCGGCTACCCATTCGGTGTGACCCAGTGTGATCACGGTGTGGTGCAGGGATTTAAGTGTAATATGTATGAGTGTATTTAAGTGTAATATGTATGGCACTTGGTGTCCAGGTGAAGGTCACCTTTGCAGCAGGTGGAGAAACCATGACGCTGAGGCAGCTGTCAGGAGGACAGAAGACCCTGGTGGCCCTGGCCCTCATCTTTGCTATCCAGGTGGGATGATAAAGCCTATGTCACACCCTGAGTAGAAATGAGTACATCTTTGAAAACTGTCAGCCTGGTGTGGCTGCTTGACGATCCTGTTCATACCTAGCTATCTCCTGCTGCGTGGCTGCGCTCTGCGCAATAGCTGCATGGCATCGTGTCGGTGTGCAGCGGTGCGACCCGGCTCCTTTCTACTTGTTCGACGAGATCGACGCGGCCCTTGACCCTCAGTACCGCACCACCGTCGCCGCCATGCTGCGCAAACAGGCAAACGATGCGCGTAACCCTGCGCAGTTCATCATCACCACTTTCCACCCCCAGGCAAGCTACTGTACAATACGACGGTCGAGTTGACGTCACAGCATGCTGCTCCTTACTCACATTATCAGGCCACATCCTGGCAGTCAAGAAGGTTTCAACATAGCCAGCAAGCATATATGTGGTGTCAGTGTGCTGCGGCATGCCATGCTAGTCTCGTCAGGCAGCTGATGGGGTTGTGGTCTAGCAACACCTAGCATAGTGATGTCCGCCTGCTGCGCTCAACACTGCCCTGCACAAGGCTCGTGCTCTCCAGCTCGTGCTCATCACCAATTCATGGCCTGGTGAACACCCACCTCCCACATTATGGTAGTGATGGTTGCTGCCCTTGCAGATTGTGGGCGAGGCCGATCAGCTGTTTGGTGTGGCTCACACGAACCGTATCAGTAAGGTGTACGCCATTCGCAAAGAGGACGCACTTGCATTCTTGCAAACAGCAGAGGAGCAGCAGCAGGCAGCAGGGCCGCAAACCGGCAACGATGTGCAACATGGCGCAGACACGGATCAGGCCGCCGGCGCGGGTCCGGGCAATGCCCGCGGCGGAGCCGCGGCGATGCAGGGAGTCGCAGCTGGGTCGGCAGGAGGCCGCACCATCGCAACGGTAGCCGCAGGGAAGCAGCGCAAGGGCAAGCGTAGCAAAGCGCAAGTGGAGGAGGCTGACGATGCGGGCGGAGAGGCTAGCGGTGCTGACGATATGGACGATGATGTATAGCTGTGTGTCACAGGCCCGTTCCTGCGGTGAGGTGAAGCGACTGCGACCCGTGCATGTGGTCTCAGGCTTGCACAAATTGAGCCACATAATTTGATTGCTGGAGTAGAAGGCTGTAGTGCTTCTTAGCGCAATGCTGTGCACTCATCAAACCCACTTGCAAACCTCGCGACTTAGCTCGCGTAATGCTCGGAGCTCGTCAGCGTTCAATGTGCAGAAATGCAACTCATCGCGACCACCTCGCGTCTCATTGCGCTCATCAGCCTCCTCGGGCGCGGTCCAGCCTAGTGGTCCAGCCTATGACGACCCCATGCTGGACCCCATGCTGGAGGGGACAACCCTGGGCTCAAGCAGCGGTACAGAGACACCTGATACATTCTGCAGTGTCGTGCACTTTTGTGGCCCCGATGCTGACCCTTGGCCGTGAGGACCCTGGTGCAGATGCAGGGGAGCGCAGCCATGAGACCGACTATGTCGTGGTTGGCTCAGGCATAGGAGGCCTGTGCTGCGCTGCCATGCTGGCACTCTACGGAAACAGTGTGACAGGTGTGATACAGCTCGGCTGCAGCTGGCCCCAGTCCCCTGACTCTAAGTGCCCATAGAGGCTTGTTCTGTGCCAGCCTGCAATCACTCAACCTGCTAGCTGGGAACAGGTGCAGTATGCGCTACAGACTAGAAGGTGGAGCATGTATAGTATTGTGCAAGCCAAAGCCTTTGACCTTTTCACCATCAGCGTCTTCTTAATGACCCTAACCCATCACCCTATCACCCTTGGTCACCCTTGGTCACCCTTGGTCAGTAGGTTGCATCATCTGCCCACATGCCTTGGTCTCTTCACCAGCAGCCCGGCCTACCCACCTTGGTGTAGCACCTGTCCACATACCATGTGCCCAGTGCCCAGTGCTCCTTCTACCCTGCTATCTACCATGCCCTGGTTCAACCTGACCTGGCTGGCCTGCCCCTGCCCCTGGCCCTGGTCCTGACGCAGTGTGTGAGAGCCACTACCTGCCTGGTGGTGCCGCCCACTCATTTAAGGTCAAGGGCTACACCTTTGATGCGGGTGAGCAGGCCGCTCTGCCCCCTAGGCCCCTTGTGAGGGTCCTTTGGACATGTCCTCACGGGGCTGCACCTTGCCATGTATATGTCTAGCACTTGCCCTCACCCTTTGTGTAGCCCCCATGCAAGTTGGTCCTGCATGGAGTACACCCATGTACACCACGCATGCACACCTCAACACAGCCATCTCCATGCTGCATGCGGGATGTATGGCTCCGTTGCCCCATGTACCGGCACAAGCTACCTCAACTGTCATCCAACTCATTTAGGGTGCTGCCAATGCCATATGCCTCCTGACAAGTGGGTGGGCTGCCAACGCTGCCGCAGGTCCCTCCTTCTTCTTGGGCCTTACCGGGCCGCCAGGGACGTCTGCCAACCCCTTGAAGCAGGTCGGCCAGACCCCTGAGTGGCAACACAGCCTCGGAGAGGGAGGGATTTCTGCATGGCTGGCTGGCTGGCTGTACAACGTGCTGCGACTGCAGTTTAGGACGTGGTTGTTACTCACTGTTTTCACATTGGGTTGGGCGGGGTCTTACAGACTGGCTGGACAGCAGTGTAGTCTGGGACTTGCATGGCTCATTGTTGCTTTTCAGGTAGCTAGAAACATGCAGGTTGCTACTGCATTGCCCTCCTTGCTGCCGGGATTTACTGTTCGGCCTCTGACCACCCCTTGTCGCCATTGATCAGCTAGGCGCCTCTCTCCTCTGCCTTGCCCCAGCTTCACCTCCCTGTTGCTGCTGACCCTGGCTGCTGGCCTTGGCTGCTGAACCCTGGCCGCTGAACCCTGGCTGCTGACCCTGGCTGACTGGTCCACGCACCTTACCCCAGGTGCTGGACGCTGTGGGGGAGAAGCTTCAGTGTGCTCAGTATGATAAGGTGGGTGGCAGATAGTCAGGAAGGTTGCTGAATAGGTCATCCACACCATTACAGGTCACCACCTACCCTCGTGCCTGCCTACCCACCTATGTGCCTACCTGCCTGCCTGCCTGCCTGCCTGCTTACAGTGGATTGTGTACTCACCCAACGGCACCTTCCCCTGCGTTGCTGGCCGTCAAGCTTACCTGGCCAACATCAGCGCTCAAGTAAGCAGCTGGTGTGCTAGTCCTGTCTGCTGCCACCATGTCTACCTCTACTCCTTGGCGGCTCACTTTGACACAACGGTAGCCCGTTCTGCCTTGAAACCTAGAACCATGTAGCCCAACCTTGGTCTAAGCAGGACCAGCTTCGCATAGCATGGAGTGCCAGCAGGCGGTTGAGGGGGCGTGCTCGCCACATGCAGGGAGGGCCTCAGGCTCTCAACCAGTGGCTGCAGCTGGAGAAGGCGCTGGCGCCCCTGCAGAAGGTCAGTGGCTAGGGCACCCCCTTGGTGGTGGGTGTGTCCAACCTTGAACTTCAGCCTGATATCTAGGCCAGGGTTATGCCAGAGGTGAGGGGTTCGAACCCCAGCCCCCCGCACACATTATGTTAGAATGATTTGCTAATGAGCCACTCACGCTTCTGCCTACTGCTCTTGCTCAACCACGGCATGCTGAGCCCCTCCCCTGCTGCTGCCTGCTGCAGGGTGCTGCGCTGTTCCCTGCTGCTGCTGTGCGGGCTGACCTGGGCATGGCCCTCACCTCAGCCAGGTTCATGGGTCCTGAGATGCTGCAGATGGGCTTGGTGGCCAGCCAGCTGACGGTGAGCAGGCCACACCCCTTCCCTCACCCCTCCCTCGCCCCTCCTTCCACACCTCCCTCCGCCACTCACAACACCCTACCTTTCGCCCCTCCTTTCCCTTCCTTAGCCTTCCTCTCCCCTCCCTTCCTTTCCCTTCCTTTCCCTTTCTTGCTTTCACTTCCTTTCTCTGCATTTCTCTGCCTTTCCTTACCTCTCACTTCCTTTCCCTTCCTTTTCTTTCCTTTCCCTTCTCGATGCAATAGCTAAAATCACAGCCCTTGCTTCGCCTGGGGACCGCATCCCTCCACACCTTGATGTTTGCACAATGCCTCATTGCCTCATTTCCCTCATTGCCTCACCTTGCCGGCCAGCCCCCCTTCCAGGTGGCTCCCAGGTCTTGTCCCCCACCTGCTTGCCAGCCCGCAGGGGTCCTTTGGAGCTGTGGTGGATCGGGTGGTAACCAACCCCTGGCTGCGCTCCTTCCTGGACCTTGAGTGCTTTGTGCTCAGTGGCATGACTGCAAGGTCAGACACAGCAGCAGCAGCAGCAGCAGCAGCAGCAGGTGCAGCAGCAGGTGCAGCAGCAGCAGCAGCAGCAGCAGCAGCAGCAGCAGCAGGTGCAGGTGCAGCAGGTGCAGCAGGTGCAGCAGCAGCCAGACATAGCAGCAGCAGCAACAGCAGTAGCAACCGTTTCTGAAACAAACATGCGCCAAGTTAGTCGTGGCGTTGTCAGCAATAGCAGGAGCTGACATGGTGCCATCACCATCCCATCATGTCACTCCCTTGTTTCCATTCTACTTAACCTGAACGCGTCAGCGAGCCCAGCTATTGTGTGAGACAGTGGTGTGAAGGGTCTGGGTAAGGGGAGGCAGGAACCTGCTCCAGCACCCAATACAGGCTGCACTGCCTATGATTAGGCCAGCAAGCCTTCGTGCCCGCATCTTTACAGCCTCTTCACTGCTTACAGCTGTTGTGCTGACGACACAGTGTGGGGTGCTGTGAAGAGTTGCAGGGACGTTTGGCTGCGTCGCCATGGTTGGGCCAGCATCGTGCCAGCATGCTTGCATGCCTGCATCGTCACAGCCCCTTCACCGCTGCTTGTTGTGCCGACAGCGCAGTGTGGGGTGAGGGGCTGCAGGGACACGCTGTGTGCGGAGATGGCTTTCATGTTTGAGGAACGCAACAGCGGGCGCTCTGCCATTGAGTACCCGGTGGGTGGGGAGGAGGGAAGGAAATAAGGAGGATGGGGAATGGGGCTAGGAAGGGGAGGAGGGCAGTGGGAGTGGCATGGTAAGGTGTGGGCTAGATGCTGACAAGGGATGCACTGGAGGGGATGTAGTATGCCGACCTGCCGACCTGCTCAGTAGCCAAGCTGAGAATTGGGAGGCTGGCAGTGACCTGCTGACCTGCTGACCTGCTGACCTGCTGACCTGCTGGTCGTGTCCCTGCACAGCCTGTGAGGCCGACTCGGCGCAGGGCTTGGTGAGATGCACGGCAGGCTGGATGGGATGCAGTATGCTGACTTGGCTCAGGGCCTGGTGAGCCTGGGCACTTGAAGTGCCTGAGGGGGCATGAGCAGCTGCAGTGCTGCATGCCACCAGGCCCTGAGCCAAGTCGGCCTCACAGGACAGGAGCAGCAGAGACAGGACCAGCAGGTCAGCAGGTCAGCAGGTTAGCAGGTCACTGCCAGCCTCCCACTACTCGCTCAGCTTGGCTACAGCAGTGTGCTGCTTGGTGGGACATTGGCTGAGGCGTGCAGGGCTGTGGGCACTGGCACCATGGCACCTGGCATGCCTTCCAGGCCCACCACCAGCACCACGAGCAGTCTACCAAGGCACCCGGACCTCCAGGGCAGCACTGTGCCTGCTATGGCCAGTCTGCTGCGCTTTGTTTACATCCAATGTCCAGGGCCGCAACCCATGCACTGAGCGTGGTTCTGGTGTGCTTGACCTCGTCCCTAGGAGGAGGCAGGCCAAGCTGGTGGTGACGGCTGGCCTGCCTCCTACACCTCCCTTCCTGGGAGGAGGCACACCAAGCGTCTTCCCTGCTGCTGCTGCTGCTGCTGCTGCTGCTGCAGATGGGCGGTAGTGGCGCTGTCATTGATGCCCTGGTCAGAGGTTTGACAAAGCATGGTGGTCGGCTGCTGTTGAACACACATGTGGACCAGGTGGCTGACAGGGGCTGAGGGGCAAGGGGACTAGGCTTACCGCTGGCGTGGCCACTGCTTGCTGGCGACGGGGCCGTACCCACAGAACGGCACAATAGGGACCCTGTCTGCATCTGCCTAGTCATCATCAGCTGCAGGAGGGTGCTTGGCCAGTAGTGCAGGGATTCCTCAGCGAAAAGCAGCTGCCTCGAAACGCACGAATGCTTTACAACATCCCTAAGGACAGGGACAGAGACAGGATAGGGATAGGAATATCATTATGGTCATAACTACTCTCATTCTCGGTGTTTCATCCATGCATCTCCTTGCACGTGCGATCATCACCATGATGCAGCTCGTTTTTGTCTGAGTGCATGGTATCAATGCCATTGTCCTCCTCATCTCTTTTTCAGTCAGAGCTTGACCTTCGTGGGCAGCTGGTGAGCGTGTGGGCACCCTTGCTTTCCCACAGATCGTGATGGACAATGGTCGAGCAGCTGGAGTGCGCCTAAGACCAAGAGGAGGTGGCAGCAATGGCAGCAATGGCAGCAGCAGCAGCAGGTCGCCACAGGTCATCCGGGCCCGCAAAGGCGTGATCAGCAATGCCAGTGTGTGGAACACTCAAGCTCTGCTGCCGCAAGGCGCTGCGCCCGCACCATGGAGCCAACAAGCGGCGGCCACGCCAGCGGTGAGCCTACCCTCCTGGACACCCCTGCCTACCCTCGTCTAGCATGCCTCCACCACCAATGCTCCTGCTCGCTTCCAGCACCAGTCAACTCTCTTCTTGAGCCTGCGCCTTGCCTCTACGCCTCAAACTCGTTTCTTGCCAGCCTCCAGCCAGCACAGACACACCCCCAGCTCTTCTGTCACCACACTGCCTGCCTGCGCATGCCTTGATACCTACCTGCTGCTACATTGCCTACCTGCGTATGCCTGCCTGCAAGCGCGCCGTGATGAAAACGATGGTGATTCCGGTGCTGTGCCTGCCCTCCCTAGCCCTGTCTTGCAGGCCTCAGCTAGCTGCCAGCTATAACTCCCCACAGCAGCTTCTGACCAGCAGCCCCCAACTCCCTGCCTGCTAGCTGACCCCTGACCAGGTGTCACTTGGAACTGACATTAGCCATGCTGCCTGCTCCTCTCCTTGTGTCTGTTGTGCTCGTTACAACACCTACCTTGGTGCGCCCCCTCCCACGTGCCCCGCCTGCTGCCTGCTGGATAGCTGGGGTTGCCTGGTGTGCTCAACCCCAACCCACCTGCTGGGCTTCCTCATGCTCCCAATCCATCTGATGCTAGCTGGCTGCCTGCCTACATAGGTCAAGGCGTCTCCACCCTCCCACCCTCCCACCCTCCCACCCACCCACCCACCCACCCTCCCTCCCTCCCTCCCTCCCTCCCTCCCTCCCTCCCTCCCTCCCTCCCTCCCTCCCTCCCTCCCTCCCTCCCTCCCTCCCTCCCTCCCTCCCTCCCTCCCTCCCTCCCTCCCTCCCTCCCTCCCTCCCTCCCTCCCTCCCTCCCTCCCTCCCTCCCTCCCCCCCTCCCTCCCTCCCTCCCTCCCTCCCTCCCTCCCTCCCTCCCTCCCTCCCTCCCTCCCACCCACCCACCCACCCTCCCACCCACCCACCCACCCACCCACCCACCCACCCACCCACCCACCCACCCACCCACCCACCCACCCACCCACCCACTCATTCACCCAGCTCACACACTGCCCACTGGCTTGCCACCCGCTGCCTGTGCAGTTGGAGTCGTTCATGCACCTCCACCTGGGCATTGATGCGTCAGGCTTGCCTGCGGACCTGGACTGCCACCACCTTGTGGTGAATGACTGGCAGAACATCACCGCAAACAACAACGTCTGCATTATATCCATACCGACAGGTCAGGCACCGCAGATGCTGCTGCTGCTGCTGTTGCCGCTGTCGCTGCAGTCGCTGCTGCTGCTGCTTCTGTCAATGGCGCTGCTGCTACTGGTGCTGCTGCTGTGCTACTGCCGTTCTACTGCTGCTGCTGCTGCCTTTGCTGCTACTGCTGCTGCTGCTGCTGCTGCTGCTGCTGCTGCTGCTGCTGCTGCTGTGCTACTGCTGCTGCCGCCTACTATGTTCGCAGAACATCAATACTGCCTCAGGGTAGATGTAAGGTTTGTGTCACAATATGTCAGGAGGACAAAATAAGTGATAGACCAGACACACACACACGCAACACCCTGTAGGGCACACCCCGCAATAGGATTGACCTAGCTGGCTGTCGTGGCTGCTGTGGGCTGCTATGGGCGCTGCCACTAAGACCTAAAACCTAAGCGGCAGGATGTATGCGCAGTGTTTGACCCAGCAATGGCCCCCCCTGGCAAGCACGTGGTGCATGCCTACTTTGCGGCCAATGAGCCGTACGAGGCCTGGGCGGGCATGGACCGGCGGTCGCCAGAGTACAAGAGGCTGAAGCAGGAGCGGGCAGAGCCACTGTACAAGGTGGGGTGTTCATGGATGTGTAACGTAGCCAGGCAGACATTGCAGGTTGCCATGCCCGCCAGCTCAGCACCATGCCGTTCACGTTGTCGTCGCCATTCCAGGCGCTGGAGCGTGTCATCCCTGACATCCGACAGAGGGCTGAGCTGACGCTGATTGCCTCACCGCTCACGCACGAGCGCTTCCTCCGACGCCACCGTGGCACCTACGGGCCCGGCATCAGCGCGTCCACCCCCTCACACGGTGCGTTGCGTGGCGTCGCAGTGTGCTGTCGCGATGGCTTAGCAATGATGGCACCATCGCTGCGGTGCGGCATTCAGGCGGCTGAGACATTCAGGTCCATGTTCAGATTGTGCCCAGCCTTGTTCATCCACAACTAACGATGCCATCAACGAGGCTTATGATGAGGTTGTTGTTGAGTAGGGCAGCTTTTGCAGGTTGAGCTGCTACTCCCCCTCAGCAGGCTTTTGTTTACCCTCTACACACATACCTCTCAGCCCACCACAAACAACACTGGTGATCCTAATGTGAGGCTAATGTACTGGTGATCCTAATGTGAGGCTGTACCCTGGCCCATGCAGGGGGCTGGCCTGGACCCACCACGCCCGTCCCTGGCCTGTATGTGTGTGGAGACAGCACCATGCCTGGCATTGGTGTGCCGGCTGCAGCTGCCAGGTAGGTGCCATCCTGGTGAAAAGCTTGTTTGACCCTCATAATGAGTTTGTCACCCTATGAAAGGCCCTGCTACTTGGCAGGCGTGGAAAGGTAGCAGTGCTTGCCCTCTTTCAGACCTTTGTCACAGGCTCCAGAGTCTCTGCTGCTGACACTCCCTCACTGTGCTCGAATCATTCTTGGTGGCAGCAGGCTGTTGTGGCTTGAAGAGCAAGGGCCCTAAGGGCCCACTGCTTCCTTGGCTTGCATGTCATGGTTCCCTGTCAAGTGACCTTTCCTTTGTTTGCTGCCTAGGCAGTCAGTGGTGTAATGAGCCGGTGGTGTGGTTGCCTCTCTATTCATCTGTCATGATCTGACTTGCAGCCCGACTGCAGGACTGCATTCTCTGCCTTCCTAACTTCGTGTCTAGCTCGTACCCCTACCATGACAGTGAGACTCTTGCAATCGTGTAGCGGTTGGCCGATTGTCTTTGCTGTTGATGCATGCAACTGTGCTGCCTGCAGCGGCATGATGTGCGCCAATACCTTGGCCCCAGTGTGGTCCCACCTCAGCATGATGGACAAGCTGGTGCCTGCACGATGATGGGGATGGGGAGGATGACGGTGATGAGGGCCGCAGTCCACCGCATCGTTGCGGTCAACCTTGTCGTACTGTGTGTATGCGTTTGGGATTGTTACTTCCTGGTACTGCGACACACTCTGCCTTACTCCGGAGCACCCGGAGTGTCGCGGTGGTCGTAAGTCGTTAGGGACGCAGTACCACCAGTCACTACATGTTGTGGAGATGTGTAGGGGTTCCTCAGGTTAGGATTTCATGGTTCCTGCCACAGCCTTGAGGCACCCACCAAGTCCAATGTAAAGGGGGGGCCGCGTGGAATGCGCCGTCGCCAGCAGCTGAAGAGTCGCAGGGTCCACGCTGCTCTGGCAAGAATACGAGGAAAACACCCAAGTGGTCAGGCAACGTGAGCAGTCCTGCCGTATGGCTGCAGGCGATAGGAACCTCCTATTAGGAAGACACATCATTTACTATTCAGGGTCGTGACAGATACACAAACATGGTTGTTTCTGCCGTTCACATCAACCACTTCCGTATTTTTGCAACGCACTCCAAGATTAGGTTCATCCAACTAAGGACCTCACTTGGCATGCATGCATAGTTGCAAGCCCACCATTTCAAAGAGTGGAGGCACGCCTTAACGACCGAGTTGCCACCCAGACGCTCCGAACACACCGAACCCAAACTGACATTTTGACGCCACAGACACACACTCATCATATTGCGTTCTGAACACGTGAAACAAATGGACTCGTTGCCAAATATGTCAAGCAAAACACGCAGAGCGGGCTGCACATCCTCTGCATAGGGAGAGAAAATGGTTGTTGCCATGTGGAGGCCATGTGCAAGCTGAGAGCCACGACAAACTGGGCTGCCCATCGTTATCAGGAGCTGTAGCACTAGGCGCGCACTAGGGTGCACTGGCATCTCACAGCTGGTGGGCATGAACATAAGGCACGTGATGGAACTGAGGACGTGCAATGTGCAGCAGCCAGGCATGCACAGCTGCTGCTACTGCAGCCGCCACTGACAATGCCAGAACAACGGGCAGCGTATGGTGCAGCCAGCCATGCACCGGTGGAACCCATCCACAACCTGGTGCAAGGGCCACAGCGGTGAGGGCAGCGGCTAGGGAGGTGAGCAGGAGGCCCAGGGTTCGAGTGACTGCGCATGCAGCTTCCACTCGCTGCAGCGCACGCTGGCAGTGGCGGCAGTGCCTGGTATGCTGCGCGAAGCGGTCCAAAACCTGGGCGCATGCAAAGTTAGTGCAAGAGCAAGCATTTCCATGGCGCCTTGAGCGGGGTGCAGTATGGGCATATCACCAACCCACAAGCACAAGTGCACTCTGCACGCATGACGCACTCGCATGCATGCATGCAAGCGTGCAAGGCAATGGCTGGATAGACCCTGGATGTCATTTGACCCGCAACCCACCTGCTCCTTCGCTAGCGGCTGGCCAGATCCATTGGCAAACAGGCAGGCAGGTTTGGCGCCTCCCCACTTCTGAAACCATTCTCTCAACGCCAACACAGCCCGGTCGGCCCCTTGGCCGGCAGGCATGAAGTAGTGGGGCTGCTGCTGCTGCTGCTGCTGCTGAACAGGGCTGCTGCTGCTGCTGCTGCTGCTGCTGCTGCTGCTGCTGCTGCTGCTGCTGCTGCTGCTGCTGCTGCTGCTGCTGCTGCTGCTGCTGCTGCTGCTGCTGCTGCTGCTGCTGCTGCTGGAATCACTTCCAGCTAAAGATGGTTGCGAGGAGGAAGGTAGCGGCAGCAGCAGGCCCTGTGAGGCGTCAAGCACAGCGTTGATGCTGGAGGCGATGTGCAGTGGTCAGTCAGGCCAAATGAGCTGCTACCATTCTGTGTCATGTCACCTCCTTCACATCCTCACCTCTCATCCTTGTCACCTGGCTTGCTCTCCAGGCCATCACAACTTGCCTGGACCTTAAGACTGGCTCGGTGTATGCTCAAACCACTCGGTGTATGCTCAAACCACTGCCAGCTGCTGTCCTCATCACTACATAACCCATCAGCCCCATCAGCCCCATCAGCCCCATCGCCCTAGCTGTGAGTCACACTGTGCATGTGATGTGCCAGGGGCGGTGGGCCATGTGATGCGCCAGGGGCGGTAGGCCACAGGCAGCCTGAGTAGGGCATGGCAGACAAGCGCTGCCGCGACTGTACCTACCGCCCTGTGCAGCAGGTAGGCGTCGCCATCCAGGGTGGCGTGGCGCTGGTGCAGGTGCTCCATTGCCTCTGGGCCAATGGCCAAGTTGCCCAGCCAGGTGGCCACTGGCTGTCCCCATGGTGCCTGCTTCATGCAAGCGAGCAGCAGCGAGCTACACGCCAGGTCAAGGACTCGCTAGCAGCAGACCCTTCTCGCCAATGCGGCAACCGCAGGATCCAGTATGGCTGGAGATGCATCCAATGCGCAGCATGATGCACTCGTTCATCCATGATCTGTACTCCGTTACGTTCCCGCCCATGCATGATTCCCATGCATGCAACCCACAACCTCAGTGCAGCTGCAAGTTGAAGGAAATGCTAGGGTGGGAGTCGGGCTGGGCAATGGTGGCCTGGCACCTGAGGAGTGTGCGTGTTATGGACGACCGCAGGCCTGGCAGTTGAGAAGAGCATACAGCCACAATCGCCCACCCGCATAAGGAAGAGGCCATTCAACTGGCCACATGCCCACATGCACCCAAGATGCAGGTCACACAACCCGCTCACCCATTCCACACACTACCCAAGGATGAGGCTAGGGCAACAGCATTCATAGCAGCAGGGCATGGAATGGAAGGGGAGCCTGCAGCGTCCGCAGTGTATCTAGAGCATGGGTAACAGCTTCCAAAGAGATTAAGGGCAACAGCCTCCATAGCAGCAGGAGTATAGACAAAGCCACGCATGCAGAAAATACTGGCCATGGCCAATCACTGCTCAGGAAAGGGGGGCCAGGGGCAACTACCTATAACTCCCCACATAGCTGTAAGACACACATGGCAACTACATATAACTACCCACATGGCAGTAGGAAATGATCAAAAGGCAGTAGGCATCAGGCGAAGTACAGGCAGCATCACGCAGCCTGGCCCCTCAGACTCACCCAGGCAGGCGGCGAGCTGGGCTTGGACTGCGAGGAGAAGAAGAACTTTGCCTCACCGGGCCGGGTGGGCACTGCAAAGAACTGCACCACCCGCTGTGAAGCCAGGAACTGCACGAGCACAGGCAGGCAGGAGGTGCAGCAGGAGCTCCAGCAGCAGGTTTCGCACACCCGCACAAGCAAGGGGGCCCCTCTACTGCACCCTGTTGTGTGGGGTGTAGTGTGGGTTGTAGTGTAGCAAGGGACCTCCTCTGCTACGTGCGCTGCAGTTGCACATGGCTGGGCTGCTAGCAGGTGTTGCAGGAGTACCAGCAGGAGGTCAGCAGCATCCACACAGCTGCAGCAGGGGTGGCAGGAGTGCTAGCAGGAGGCCCGCACCCGCACATCTACATCAGCAAGGGGCCGGCTGCACTGGCCACGGCACCCCCTCCACTGCACCCCTATGTCCCTCCCTCCACTGCTGCACCCCTTGCCTGCTTGGCGAGGTCTGCTGGTGATCAGGGGCCCCCTCCATCCCTCACGCCCCACCCCTCAAAGGAGCTGGGTCGTCAGTCAGCCAGGGGGGGGCCAGGAGGCTCTGCCTGCACCCTGGCACCATGGCACTGTGGCTCTCACCCTGCAGCTCACCTGGTACTTCACTTTGAAGGGCGCCTCAAACTGCATGTCCATGTCGAAGCTGGGGCTGGCCTGGCAGCGCTGCTCGATGCAGAAGCCCTCCCGGGTTGAGGGGCCTGACAAGCGCATGGCCAGCTGAGGGGGGTCGGCCCGCTGCCCCTGCAGCCCAGACAAAGCGGCAGCAGGGAGCAGCTGAGCCAAACTGACCCACTGACCCACTGATTTAGCTGACCCAGCTGACCCACTGAGCAGCAGCTGCTGACCCACTGACCCAGCGCAACACTTTCACAAAGCAAACTTTTGCCTCAGTCCAGGGCTACACAGCGGGCTGTCATGTGGGCTGGCCGGTGGGCTGGCCAATGATCAGAGTGAGGGTGGCCAATGATCAGAGTTAGGGTGGCTAATGATCAGAGTGAGGGTGGCCAATGATCAGAGTGAGGGTGGCCAATGATCAGAGTGAGGGTGGCCAATGATCAGAGTGAGGGTGGATGACACTGGCACACCAGCAGCAAGCAAGAAGAAAGGAAAGCAGCATGCAGGCTGGGCACACGCCAAACCCCACGCCAATCCTTAGTGTTGATAAAGTAAAGTTCCAAGCTCAATGGCGTTTGTTTGTTATAGAGGGGAAGAAGAGAGAGGAGGAAGAAAGGGGGAAGCTCCGCATGGGGAGGAAGGAAAGGAGGAAAGGGGTGATTGTCAGCAGCAGTGGACCCCAGGGTGGGGTGGATGGGCATGATGTTAGGGCGGTTGAGT
>JASKMD010000018.1:602500-627500 GCA_030144725.1 Haematococcus lacustris
GGCATGTCTCAGGCATGTTCGAGTCGGCTCCATCAATCGATTTGATGGGGCATCGATAATTCCAAGACACTCATCGATGTTACACTGGCATATTGCCAAAGCACAAGACCTACGGGAATGCTGACTGCACTAGCGCCCCACAACACAACACCAACAATAACACCACCACCAAGGCCAACACAACACCACCACCACCAACAGCAACATGACCAACTCAACAACACCAACAACACCAACAACGAGCCATGTCGCACACTAAGCATGGACAGGCAACCACCCAAGTGCTTGGCTTGGCTTGGCTGTCTCACTGGCTTGGCTGTGCCCTTGAGAGAGGGATGGCATGGGTCATTGTCGTCATTGTCGTGTGTGGGCATGGCATGGCTAGTGAGGGTTGTGTTGGCTGCTACTACCAGCGCTGGCTCAAGGCTGCCCGCTCCAGGCTGCCCGCTGGGGTTGGGGGTTGCGGACTGGTGGTGGTGGTGGGACAGCAGAGGGACGGAGGAAGAGGCCAAGGGGCAGGAGGCCAGCTGGGCTGGGTGTCAGCTACTTACCGGCAGGTGTTCAGCCACTTCTTAAAGGGGTTAGGGAGAAGAGAGGGCAGGCAGGAGAGGGAGAAGAGGAATGAGATTGGGCAGGGAGAAGAGGGACAAGAGGGGGCTTCCTCCTGGCTGCTGGGTAGGGTAGGGAGGGGACTTCGATGTCGGAGGAAAGTGAAGGGGAGGGGGGATATGGGGACGTAGGAGACTTGGAGGTGTTGGAGGACTTGGAGGTGTTGGAGACAGGGTAGGGTTAGGGGGAAGGGGCCAAGGGGTTGGAATGTGACTGTTAGACCTGCAGCAAGCAAGGGGCATGCTTGTAATCAACAAACAAGGACATGCATGACTAGAGGTGGGCAGGCGGGTCAAACACCCCAACAACATTTGCACTCACTTTGGCTCTTTGCTGCTGGCATCGTCCTGCCCCAGTATGGCTGCCGCTTTTTCGCCTCCAAGCTACTTGTTGACTCCTGGCTGCTTGTTGGCTCCTGGCTGCTGCTCCTGGCTGCACTTGGCTGCTGCTCTTGGCTGCTAGGTAGGGTAGAGAGATCAGCTGACTCCTGACTGTTCACGCCCTTCCACAACTGCCACACACCTGCCGGGGAGGGGAGGGGAGGGGAGGGGAGGGGAGGGGAGGGGAGGGGAGGGGAGGGGAGGGGAGGGGAGGGGAGGGGAGGGGAGGGGAGGGGAGGGGAGGGGAGGGGAGGGGAGGGGAGGGGAGGGGAGGGGAGGGGAGGGGAGGGGAGGGGAGGGGAGGGGAGGGGAGGGGAGGGGAGGGGAGGGGAGGGGAGGGGAGGGGAGGGGAGGGGAGGGGAGGGGAGGGGAGGGGAGGGGAGGGGAGGGGAGGGGAGGGGAGGGGAGGGGAGGGGAGGGGAGGGGAGGGGAGGGGAGGGGAGGGGAGGGGAGGGGAGGGGAGGGGAGGGGAGGGGAGGGGAGGGGAGGGGAGGGGAGGGGAGGGGAGGGGAGGGGAGGGGAGGGGAGGGGAGGGGAGGATGGGTATGGGTGTTGGGATTGGCGGCTGGGCTGGGCGCAGGCAGGGGGTGGAAGTGTGTTGACAGGGGGAGGGGGAGGGGACGTGCTGGTGGTAGTAGTGGTAAAGGGGGATGGGTGTGACCATCAGAACCTGCAGAGAAACAAGGGCATGACAGCGGTCAGACTAGGAACATAAAGCCACACAGTTGCAAGGGCTAGCCACTCACCACTCACTCACTTGCTAGGTTGAGTGTGTAAGGGGGGAATGGGGTTGGGTGTGGGACGAGGGGGTGGGTACTGCTCATCGTTGCCACTCATTGCTGCCGCTCATCGCTGCCGCTCATCGCTGCCGCTCATCGCTGCCGCTCATCGCTGCCGCTTCTAACCGCTCCTGGCTGCTCTTGGCTGCTCTGCCAAGCTGCTTCCCTTGGCTGCACTTCATGGCTTCCAGCTTACGACTGGTCCTGCGCTCCAGGCTCCTTAAGTTCACCTCCAATCCACTTCACCTGCAAGCAACCCATGCCACACATTCTTTACCAATTGATGATTGATGATCATCGCACCTTTCCCGTGCTACTTGGCATAAGTTGTGGAAGCAGGCCGCGCTCCAGGCGGAAGCTCTGCCGGAGAAATCGTCCTACTTCTCTTCTATCTGTCTTCTATCTGTCTTTCTCTCTTCATGTGCCACAAAGTCGATGAGCGCCACCTTGCTCCTCTTGCACCTTTCCCTTATCATTCTAGTTCCTCGCTGCCTCTTGCTCCTTTCGCTCGACCTAGTCGCATGCTTTCTATCGCTGGTCGCTTGGTCCGGGCTACTGCTGGCTGCTCCTGGCTGCTAGCTCATCCTGGCTGCTAGCTCATCCTGGCTGCTGTGTGCTGTCCTTCGCGCTTCCTTCGCTTCCTTCGCGCTTCCCTTGCGAAACCTGCATGCAACCTGAAAGTACATAAATTCGTGTTATATAGATGGCCTGCTGGGTTCGCACCACCTCTAGTGTGTTCAATAAGTTGCCTCAGTAAGTGCCAGTGGCACTGTGGTTATGATGGTTGGGATACACCGCAATGACGGTCGGCAGCTTTCAACCAGCTTCGAGCGCACTCGACCCTATTTTGATGACCCCATCGACTTTGTGACAATCGGTTTCGATGACCCGGGGGGAGTCTCTGGCGGCCAGCCCATCGGTCGCCCGACAGATTTCGACCAGCTTCGACCGCCTTCGACCGCAATCGATCCCATTTCGACGACCCCATCGATTTCGCGACAATTGAGAGGTTTCGATGACCCGGGGGAAAATGTCCGACGCAGGGTGTGTGAAACCGTCATCAACCTCACGAGCCACCCAAGTCAACGTCGACGGGTCCACCTGGTGCCTTCTAATCTGCATCTCATGCTAATGCTATTGAGTCGAACTCTCAACGCAGTGGCATAACACGGTACTCTGATCGTCATCATCTTCATAACGCAATAATGATGCATCACAGCACCACAACACCTCACAACTACAGCACCTGGCCTTCATCTTCCCTCCTCCATCTCTTCACATCGAGTACCATAACCTTATGGAGCAATACCGCTGGTGTGGCACACTGGCGCTCAAACCTAGCAGACGAGAGAAGAGGACCTTAGCGAAGGTGGTGGTGAGGACGCAGAGCTGAATGATATACAAAAATGACTATCTCTGTATGGAAGAGGAGCTGGCTAGCAGCAGCCACCAGCAGCACTAGCCTTGCTGGCCGCCGGTGCTCCACTGGCTGCAGGTGAGGGGCCGCAATCGAAAGCACCGTAGTGAACGCTGCGGTCGCCTACGACCTGGAAGTGGGGAGCCTGCACATGGCAGGGAGCATGGAGAACAGCGCGCCACTGTGGCTGAGCCGCACCTCATACCACCAGGCCATGTACAGATGCACCTGCCATACCCGGGTGCACCTGCTATGTGCAGATGCACATGCGTATGCTGGCCAAGAGCAGCAGCAGCAGCAGCAGCAGTAGAAGAAGCAGACTACCCTGGTGCACAGGCGTGCATGAATGGAGCAGCTTGTGCCTGAAACGCCTCCTCAGCCCACCTCCTGGGCCAACAGCGCACCCAACGTGAAGATTAAAACTTGCAGCCAGGGGCGTGCTCATACTAAGTCATGCCATCTCCGCACCAACCGCAGAGCAGCACAATGGGCCAACAGCGCACACATCCCCATCCCTCCAATCCCTATCCCTCCAATCCCTCACTTCACCCTTGCTGGCCAGGACACAGCATGGCAGGCAGCAGCAGCATTATCAAGGTCACAAGGGGTAGAAAGGCAGTCCACACCACCAGCCCATTCCCAGCCCTCCCAGCCCACCTCCCCTCCACCACCACCATTACCACCATGTCCACTTACCAGCCACGTCTCTTCCACCATGGCCGCTGTGTTGCCGCACACCAGCATGGGCTTGTTGGTCACAAAGCTGCATGCAGGCACCGACACACAAACTATTGCCAAGCAAACTAGACTACCAAGGAGAGGCTGTGCAACACACTGACTGTCACCATGCCACCAGATCACTATGGGCCCTTGTCAGGCTGAGCTGGAGGCTGGGCCCTTGTCAGGCTGAGCTGGAGGCTGGGTTGAGGATCAGGTGGATCAAGAGCAGGGTGGTATCTGTGCCTGACGACCTGATCTACCCACAAGTGGTGGTCGTCTAGGGCGTAGCCATGCTTATGGCCAGGCAGGGTGCCCTTGTACACGGCCACCTGACCATACTCCTCACAAAGGTCCTCCAAACGACCAGGCAGTTTGAACAGTCTGCACCACCACCAGCAGCAGGCCCCAGCAGCAGTTCTGGATTAACACGCATAGCAGGCGGCGGCGGGGTCAGCCAAAGGTCAGGGTAGGAGCAGCAGAAGCATTCACAGCAGGCAGAGTGGCAAGGTCATGCCCCATGGCAAGGTTTGCCGCACAGAGCAGTTATGGGTGCATTACAGGTTCAGGTGCAGGGCCAGCATCAGTGTCCATGCCAGAGTAAAGGGTCAGAGCCGTAGCCTCTGGGGTGGTCAGGGGGTGTCACCTGTAGGTGGTACTGTAGAAGCGTGCGTTTCCCACCAGGTCCTTCAAGGCCGGGTCCGTGATGATCACCTCCTCGCTCTCCAGGCTGCGGGGGTCCATGAACCCAGTCTGTGGGACACCACACTGAGCTTCGTGAAATATGTGATGATATATCAATCAGCCAGTATAATGATGAAAAACAAAAACAAAACATGCAGCCAGAGGCATGCTTTTACTAAGTCATGCCATCTCCGTACCAACCGGAGAGCAGCACAAACATTGTACGCAGCACCAAACATTGTATGCAGCACCACAGTCCACAATGCACCCTTTGCAAACCTCGGCATCAAAGGCCAAATCACCCATACCCATACTGACACACAGCAGGCCAAGCAATTGAGGGCTGGGCTGGGCACCCAGCCCCACCCACGACCTTGAGCAGTGGGCTGGTCCGTGCAGGAAGGTGGTGAAGGAGGAGCAAAAGAGGGATGTCAAGGGGCCAGCAGGGGGGAGGTGTAAGGGCGGGCAGTGGGAGGGGACAAGTGTTCACCTGCCGAGACAAACTTCACTGGGCTGGTTTGTCAAGGAAGGGGGATGTCAAGGGGCCAGCAGGAGGGAGGTGTAAGGGCGGGCAGTGGGAGAGGGCAAGTGTTCACCTGCCGAGCCAGGCGCAGGAAGTCATTGGTGTACAGGGCGCCCCCAAGGCACTCCCCTAACAGCACAGGGTGGGTGCGCACCTGCGGCCATCAACCCCATTTCGTCAGAGCCACCGGCCAAGGCACATCATGACCACAACTGCAGTCTTGCTTCCGTGCCACACAGCCTGCCTTTCACAGCTCAGCGCGACCTGCCTTTCACAGCCTAGAGCAGCGCGACCTGCCTTTCACAACCCAAAGCAGCACCGCCCCTACGTGTTCACTGACCTCAGCGGGCAGTCTGCGGTCACAGTAGATGTCGGAGAAGTAGACCTCACCGCCAGGGGCCAGGACTCGCCAGGCCTCACTCAGCACTGCGGCCTTGTCTGGCGACAAGTTGATCTGGGTGGCGCAAGCCAGGGGCAAGGGGCAGGCCAGGAGTGTAGGTGGGGCGGTGCATGAGGGCAGCATGGCGTACAGGGCAGGGCGAGGCCGGGACGCCTTGGGGGTGGGAGGTGAAGAAAACTGACTCAGGCCATAGGGGCTTTGGTCCAGGCTTATGACCAGGACATTATGATCAGTGTCGACAGCAGCAGCAGCAGCAGCAGCAGCAGCAGCAGCAGCAGCAGCAGCAGCAGCAGCAGCAGCAGCAGCAGCGACCTTGCCCTCACCACACAGTTGGAGATGATGAGGTCCTGGCTGCCATCCTCCACGCCATCCAGCTTCTCAATGTGGCCCTAAAGGGCGACACGGACACACGTGTGCAGGTTCATGAAGCTGTGGCTGCCTAGGCCCTCTTGCAGCACTGCTTGCCCAGGACATGCCCCTCTTCCTCTGCCTCTCCATCTTTTACTCCTGCCTGCCTTACTCCTCACCGCTTCCTCTCCACTCCCCCTTGTTGCTCCATTCCACTTCTGACAGTTGATGTGTTCCCTACCGCTGCCCTGTCTCTTCCCCTCTGCCTCACCTGGACGAACCGCATGTTGGGCTTGGGGTAGCCCAGCACCTGGGTGTTGTACTGCTCCATGTACTGCCTGGCCACCGCCAGCTGGTCAGGCGTCATGTCCACCCCGGTCACGAAGCCATTGGGACCGACCATGCGGGCGGCAACATAGCAGTCGCGGCCAGTGCCACAGCCCAGGTCAAGCACCCTCAGGCCAGTGATGCCCATGGGCAGAGGCGTACCGCAGCCGTAGTACCTGTGCGCCCACACACCACACACAGCTGGCAGCTTGACTTTGCTCGCCTTGGCTTCCTCCCTGACTCTCAGCACCTTACTGGCTACACACAGCTGGCCAGCGATACGATGATGCCGCTCGTCTTGGCTACCCAACTTCTTGCCACTATTGGGTTACAGCACCTACTGGCCTCCCTGCCTAGCTGCCCACCTGCATGCTTGGCTCCTTGCTGCCAAGCATTGATTGTGTATTGGGCCACACACTCAAGCCAAGCATAACATATGCATTGAGCCACCCACCGGTCAACGATCTCTGCTGGCACGTCCTTCAACATGGCCCTGACATCTGGGCTCGGTGCCTTGCAGGTGGTACAGGCGCTGGTCAGCAGGTCCTTGCTGCTGGTCAGGTCCTGTGCCAGCAGCCAAACCCCGTTTGCCACACCACACCATGCTCTTCACACTATGACTGTGACCACCACTACCATACAGCATCTGCAGAATTTTTGGCAAAAGGCTGCCTGCCCTCCTACACCAGACAAAAAAACGCAACCATGATACACAGGCCAGCATAGCGTTGATGGCTTGGCTTTATATGTAGATGACGTGAGACGCAAACCGATGCTTGCTCGTTGGGTAGCCACGCAACGGTTCGTGTCGTGCCCTCATGCTGCAGAGATATTATGGGGTAAGAATATCTCTTCGCCGCAGTAACCCGTCGCCGCACCGTGTAATATTGCTTCACGCTGTCCTTAACGCCTTGCTGGTCCGAGCCTAACTGCTGCCCTTGCATGAGCTCCAGCAGAGCTGTGCCAGGCACCCTGCAGGGCGCCAACACAGCGCGCTCATGGTGCTGCTCGTACGCTTACTGACAGAGAAGCATCTCAACGAAGAGCCCAAATTGCTCACTTGGGTGGTGCTGCTGAGGCCATGGCGGAAGGTGCAACCTGTTGGCGACTGCGAGCCAAGCCTGTGCGCTTAGATTTTGAGGGGGTCAATGTTGATGGCAAGCGGCGGTTAATGAAACACGTAGGGCTCATCCAGCTCTGGGTGCTATCACGTCCTTTGAAGATTCCTTCGGGGTTTTTCAACTGCTTTATCGGCAGCCCAGACCTTTTGGAAGCTTTCTGTCGCCTGCGGCTTCGTTACAGCAAGTCTTGAAAACATGCCGGGTCGGAGTGGTGGTAACGCACGCCTCCCTGACATGAGGGATGTACAGGTACACGCCTGGCCTGGGCTACAAGCGGCTGCGAGACAAGCCACCCAAGGCCCAGGGGCAGCAGCAGCCTGCTGTGGCACAGTAGTGTACGCCCCCCTTTGTTGACCTGACATCAGCTTACAATCAGCGCATGTTCATCATGTCAAATCTACACCATAACCCTCGTGGTCAGGCAATAGTGTAGGTGGTAGGCACTCATGCACCATGTCCATGTGCATTGGGTATACTCCACACAGCCCATTAACACCATATGAGTCGGGCCACTATTGGCCCCTATTATTCCCTCTAGTGGCTGCAAGTGGCCACTACTGGTCCGGCTCAATGGAGGCCCTAGTGAGGGACAAGGGGGCTGTACAGGTACACGTGAAGAGGTGCACGTGCATGACATGTGGAGGTGAGTGTTCATTGAGGGTGGCTAGATCAGCCAGAACCAGCATTGCTTGTGACATGCTGAAGGCTGGCGAGGTGGCTAGGTGCTGGCTAGGTGCTCAGAATCTGGCTACTGCCAACACCACTCAGCGCTCACAACATCCCTACCATGGGATGGGAGCTGACATAGGATGCTCTGCTGCCACTACTCTCCAGACCCAGCCGCCGCCAGGCATATCACCAGTCACTACCTGCTATGAAGAGATGTAAGGCCTCCCCAGGATATGGATGAAGGGATTCTATACAGCCTACACAACGTGACATCTCTCACAACACCCCGTCACACTGTCATGACCGCCTGCACAATTGGCTTTGCTCGATGCCTGGGTTTCAACGTAAGACGAAGCATCGACCGTCACATACGTGGCATTGCTACAACCGGGGAGGTGGCTGCGCAGGCATCCCCAGAATGGCTTTGCTTGGTGCTTGCATGATCAGAGACAATTAGGAGTATTCATTTGTATTTTGATGCCTTCCTTTCTGGCACCTGACACCTGGGCTTCAGCACACAGCTTGGCTGTCTGCGTACGCTCCCTCGCTGATCTCAGCGGCAGGCATATGTGCCAAGCATGTTTGTTGCGGTGGCTGTGCAAGTGTACATCCTTCCTCGCAGGCCAACAAAACTTATTCAACAAGGAACAACATGTCGGCCTGTGGGTAATCTCACTCCGCTACAATGTTATTGAAGCATCCTCGGTCGCACCCTTGATGACTGCCAACCCCATGAAGATGGCACTTTCCCGGGACAGACCACTGGGCTCCCCACCAAAACTAACAGCTTAATTGCTTACAGGCTAACAGCCTGGCGACACAAACCTACCCTAACCAACCCTAGAGGTCGCCAGGGTCTCTTGGGCTGGGCTTTGAGAGCACTGACGCGCTCTGAGGACACGGGAATTTAATTAATCGCCCCCAGCCGGCGATACCTGCGGGCACAAAGGGCACGGGGACATTAGGGTGGAGTGCGGGAGTGTGGGCTATGTGCTACGTGCGGGGCAACCAGGGCAACTTGAGCTATGCGGGCTATGTGCGGGACTTGCTTACCTGTGTGCGTTGTGCGCTGTGTGCTATGTGCGGGACAATGGCATATGCGGGGCAACAAAGGCAAGGTGTGCGGGCTATGTGTGCAAAGGCAAGGTGTGCGGGCTATGTGTGCAAAGGCAAGGTGTGCGGGCTATGTGTGCAAAGGCAAGGTGTGCGGGCTATGGGCAGGGGGCTTACCTTTCAGAGAGGTGCCGTGTGTACGTGCCGTGTGTCAGGATTCATGCGCTGTCACGACTTGGCGCGTCGATCTGCGGACTCAAGCACAAGCAATAGTTAATTGCGGGGCTGCTGGACTGCGGTGCTAGTGCTGGTGCGGTGCTGGTGTTGTTGGACTGCGGTGCTGATGCGGTGCTGGTGTTGCTTGTGGTGTGGCGGAGCTCACCTTCAATGGGCTCCTTCCGCACCGCTTAAGCGATGGTTCCAGCGTGGCCCACACCGGGGCTGACAGCTTAGGGTCCGCGCGGTAATCGGAGCAGGCAGCCACGCCTGCTCCAAGTAAGATGGCAATTTGTGGCAAACGGAGCCTTTTCATAGTGTCCGCTGTCACACTGTGCGCGTGTCCGTCCTTTGACAGCCGTTGCATTTGAGGACACGTCCTTAGCTGCTAGTTAGCTGCTGACAGTTGAGACCTGCAGCGGAGACCTCAGCGGAGTCATCAGCGGAGAAAGCTTACAGTGCGGCGTAGCGGAGCAAATGGACCTCCCCAACTCAGCGACCTGACCTCCCAGGCACCAGGCCAGGTGCCCTGATTCTACAGCTCTACCATTTCCGGGGTAATGGCGATGCACGGGCATGGTGTCCAGCAGCATGACTTGCATACCAGGCAGCCAAGCTCGGTTGCATACATCCCCAAGCCCTGGGAGGGTCTGCTAGTCTGTAAGCAGCTCACAGGCCAACAGGCAAACATACACATCCTTCCTCGCAGACCCCTGCGTGCACTCCACCGCTACAATGCAGTGCATCACCAGCGTTGGGCAAACAACTGATATCATGGGCGTAGGCGTAGGCTTACAAATGCGAGAGGTCGCACACACACACACACACACACACACACACACACATGGCCAAGATTCCAATGATCAGTTTGCAAGAACGATGCGGCATGCAGAAGCGTCGATGACTGTGTTGTGACGTTGAAGCAGTTGATTGCACACATGGTTACCGCTGCCTGATGATGGCAAAGCAGCCACCTTAGCTGGCCTGACTACCCATGTTGGTGCTGTAGCTGTACTCGCAGCCCATGGCACATGACATGCCCACAGGGACAAGGCCACCGCCTCCTTCCCACCCCCTCCTCCTCCCCCTCTTCCTCCCGCTCCTCGTCTTTCCCCTCCTCCTCCCTTCCCCCTCCTCCTCCTGCTGCTTCCCCCTCCCTGACCGCTGCTGTCCTTTGTAGTAGTCGTTACACTGAGTAGGCAGGGCTTGGATGGATACAAGCCAACCTCCAAAGGCAGAAAGCCGAAGAGTTGAACTGGACGTGATGCGAACGTGATGGGCGCGACCAGGGGTCGCTCTGCACGCACTGGCCTCCCCACACCAGGCCTCACCTCAGCTGGCTGTGGAGCCCCCACCAGTTGCCTCTGCGGCTGTGGTGCACTGCAATGTCCCGCCCTCCCTCCTTCACTGCAGCATCACTCCTCCCCCCCACCTCCCTCCACTGCTCCATCCACACGCAAACTGCTGCTGGTGAAGGACTTGGGTGTAGTGGCACCCCTGCGTTGCTTCCAACGCTGCAGCGGGGCGCCTAGTGGCACCTGGTGGCTCTGTCCCGCCTGGTGGCTCTGTCGCGTGAAGGACTCCTCAAACTGCTGCTAAACCACGTAGGTGTGGTGGCACCCCTGCTGCATGGCATCCAACGCTGCAGCGGGGCGCCTGGTGTCCCTGTCGCGTCAGGCAGCACCCGCAGCCACCAGGCCCACCACAAGGCCCCAGCGGCCAGAGCTGCTGTGTCCTCCCTCCGTCCAGCAGCCCCCAGCCCACCACAAGGCCGTAGCCCACCACAGGGCTGCTGTGTCTTCCCTCCGTCCAGCTCCTGATGAGCCAGGGACCCACACTCTGCTGCTGGGCCTCTGCTGCAGGGAGCCAGGGGGCGGGCTGTGTGGTCTGGGCTGGGTCAGGGTGGGCTGCGGGAGGGGGGTGCGTCTGTAGCCAGGCCCACTAGCCCCTCAGGCCCCCGTGGCGCAGAAGGGCCTGGGTCAGTGCTTGAGGTACCCCACATGGGCTGACCCCCCACAGCTGTGCCACATCTGCTGAGGGCTGCCACGCCTGGTTGCCACATCTGGCCTCGGGCTCACACCTGGTTGCCACATCTGGCTACTGTCTGGCTGCCTCATCTGATGAGTGGGCCCATAGCTGAACGGCCGCCACATCCGATGAGAGAAGATCCTGCCTTCGTTGCAGTGGGTGACAGATAAGGTGAGGGTAACAGGCTGCAAGGTGGGTTAGGGTCAGCCCTTACTCCAACCTGGGTTAGCCCTAACCCCAACCTAAGGTTGGTTAGGGTTAGCCCTAACCCCAAGCTAGCAAGCCAAATGCAGTGAGGAGGATCAGAGGCCTCAAGGCCGCGCTGTTAGGGTGGTGTGTGGGCTGCTGCTCATCTAGCCCCACCCCCTCCCACGGCCATGCCCAGCAGCTTGGTGATGTTTTCATCATTGCGCAGCACTTGGGCCTTGATGCCGATGATGCGGTCACGAGCCTGGTGGCAGCACAACACCAGGGTGGGGCAGCAGGGGTGGGTCAGCAGCAGGTGGGGCAGCAGGGGTAGGTCGGCGGCAGGTGGGGCAGCAGGGGTGGGTCAGCAGCAGGTGGGGCAGCAGGGGTGGGGCAGCGGCAGGTGGGGCAGCAGGGGTGGGGCAGCAGCAGGTGGGGCAGCAGGGGTGGGGCAGCAGCAGGCGGGGAGGTGGCTCCAGCCCCTGGTCTATGACCAGGTCCAGGATCTCACACTGATCACCCTGGTCACTCACCTGCTTGATCTGGCCATCTAGATCTGCCACCAGAGCCTCCCTGGAGCTGTTGTCTGTCACGCTGCGCTGCTCCACACTCAGCTTGTCGGCAAACATGCGCTTCTCACTCTGCCAGAACCGATACTCCTTGGCCATATTTTCCAAGTCCTCCTGGGGGTGGGGCAGGGGGGGGAAAGGTGACTGGTGGTGGGCCTGGGTGTGACTGGTGGGCGGCAGCAGCAGGCACGGCAAGGGGGGTGGGGCACCAAGGGGTCCAGTGTCTCCCTTAGCCCATTCTGTAAATCAAGCCATGGGAGGCAGGGGTGGCTGCAGGTCGTCCACCCCGTGTCTCACACTGTCTCACACTCCCATCCCTGTTTACCAGGCATATGCGTTGTGTACAGCAGATGGTAGAGGGGCAGGGGGTGGCTGCAGGTCATCCACCCTGTGTCTCACACATGGTGGCGGGGCAGGGGTTGGCTGTGCCCAGCATGCTGCTGCTGCTGCTGCCCTTACCTGCAGGTAGTCCATGCTCTTGGCCAGGGGGTGGCTGCTCTGACACAGGCGTTGCACCAGCTCACGGATGGCGGCGGTGTCCTGAGGCCGGATGACCGCCCCGGCCCCCCCGGGCGCACCAGCGGCCCCCCCGGCCGCCCCCTTGCCCAGGCGCTTGAGGATGATGCCGGTGCCACCCGTGCCCTCTGGCTCTGTAGCGCCTGCCTCGGCTCCGGCTTTCTGTGGTCAAGGGGAGAGGGAGGGGAGGGAGGGCGGTAGGGGTAGGGTAGGGTAGGGTAGGGTAGGGTAGGGTAGGGTAGGGTAGGGTAGGGTAGGGTAGGGTAGGGTAGGGTAGGGTAGGGTAGGGTAGGGTAGGGTAGGGTAGGGTAGGGTAGGGTAGGGTAGGGTAGGGTAGGGTAGGGTAGGGTAGGGTAGGGTAGGGTAGGGTAGGGTAGGGTAGGGTAGGGTAGGGGGAGGAGGGGCGAGGGCGATGTTCATGTGTATGTTAAGTATTAGTCCAGTGCTCAGAGAAAAGAGCCTTTAATTGGAGTGCTGCAGCGATGCCAGTGGCGCTTATTTGGGCTGCACGCTCACACATGCCATGATGTCATGATGCGACCGATACTGATGATGGCCACCACTGCCACTGGCACCCACCTTGAGGTTTTGCTCAGCGTCCAGGATATTCCTGACCAGCACGCCCTGCTCTCCCGCAGCTACACCGCCCCGCACAGCGCCCACAGCCACAGGCGCGGCCTCATGCACCACCTCCACCTCGTCATCACTGTCCCCCCGCCCGCCCTCCTGCAGCAGCGTCACCGGCCGCTGACCGCCCAACAGCCCGGGCCTGGAGTCTGGCAGCGGCTTGGAGCCAGCGCCACCCCGCACTGGCGCTGCGCCGGGGGCCGCAGGGGCTGCTGGGGTAGGCCCGGGCACCTTGGGCGGGGCCTTGCGGGCGGATTGGGGTCGGGCAGCTGCGCGGCGGGCGGGGTCGTCGGAGGCTGGGGCGGGCGGGGGGAGGGGCTCGGGGGGGGGCGGGGGGGCAGGGGTGGGCTCTTCTGCGGTGGCAGGGGAGAGCAGGGTGGCCAGCAAGCATTCACCAAGCCCATGGCGCCATGTGGATGCCATGCAAGTGGCAAGTGCTGGGGGTGAGGCTGAGGGGCAGGGTGAAGAGGAGGGGGTGGGGGTAGGTAAGGGGCAAGCAGCTGGGGGGCGAGGAGCGTGGGGTGGGGGAGGGCACGGAGGCTGCATGACAACCTCTCCCACCTATGTGACTTAGTCTTTGTGGCATGTGTAGCAATTGAATAACACACCTTGATCATCGTGATGGTGATGACTGTGATTGTGATGATGATGATGATAATGCCCTGGTGGTACCCAGTTGGCTAGGGTTGTTTCTACCGGGGTCACACAATGTGTCACTCACGGACTGGTGGTGGTGGTGGCGCTGCTGCAGGGGCTGCCGCAGCGGACTTGCTGCTGCTCCTCGACTTGGCCTCCTTGGCAGGTTTGGCGGACGGAGCGGCCGCGGGCGGCGGCGGCGACCCCACGGCTGGGGCCGGAACAGGAGGAGGGGACGATTCTTGGGGAGGCGCGGCTTTCGAGGAGCGGCTCGAGCTCTTCTCCTTACTCCGCTCCTTGTCGCGCTCTTTCCCTTTGTCCTTCTCTCCCTCGCGATCCTTGTCGCGATCCTTCTCCTTGTCACGGTCTTTGTCCTTCTCCCGCTCGCGGTCTCTGTCTTTCTCACCCTTCTCCCGCTCTTTGTCCTTCTCCCGCTCGCGGTCACGGTCTTTGTCTTTGTCACCCTTCTCCCGCTCTTTGTCCTTAGATGACCTATGCAGCATGACAGCCACAGAGCCAGCACACTATCAAGTGGTGCATCTACAGCAGCAGCAAGCAACCTGGGCACGATGGGTTCGTGCAACAGCAGTAGCCACAGCTGAAACCGTAGAGGGTCACAGGACGGAAGGGTGGTAAGACTTCCATGGGGCCTGCCCTGCCATGCCACGCCTCTGCCCCACCCACTCACACTGCACCTGGCCACCCTCTGGATGCTGCTCTTGGCCAGACCTTTCAAGTTCAGCTAACTGCTGAGCAGACCTGAGCAGGGTCCAGTGTCCAGCAGACCAGTGTCCAGTGTTACTGCTGCCATCAGCTGATCCTATGTCTTACTGCAGAACAGGCTGCTGTGTGCCTTGTGCCCTGGCCTGCTGTGCCCTGGCCTGCTGTGCCCTGGCCTGCTGTGCCCTGGCCTGCTGTGCCCTGGCCTGCTGTGCCCTGGCCTGCTGTGCCCTGGCCTGCTGTGCCCTGGCCTGCTGTGCCCTGGCCTGCTGTGCCCTGGCCTGCTGTGCCCTGGCCTGCTGTGCCCTGGCCTGCTGTGCCCTGGCCTGCTGTGCCCTGGCCTGCTGTGCCCTGGCCTGCTGTGCCCTGGCCTGCTGTGCCCTGGCCTGCTGTGCCCTGGCCTGCTGTGCCCTGGCCTGCTGTGCCCTGGCCTGCTGTGCCCTGGCCTGCTGTGCCCTGGCCTGCTGTGCCCTGGCCTGCTGTGCCCTGGCCTGCTGTGCCCTGGCCTGCTGTGCCCTGGCCTGCTGTGCCCTGGCCTGCTGTGCCCTGGCCTGCTGTGCCCTGGCCTGCTGTGCCCTGGCCTGCTGTGCCCTGGCCTGCTGTGCCCTGGCCTGCTGTGCCCTGGCCTGCTGTGCCCTGGCCTGCTGTGCCCTGGCCTGCTGTGCCCTGGCCTGCTGTGCCCTGGCCTGCTGTGCCCTGGCCTGCTGTGCCCTGGCCTGCTGTGCCCTGGCCTGCTGTGCCCTGGCCTGCTGTGCCTGGCCTGCTGTGCCCTGGCCTGCTGTGCCCTGGCCTGCTGTGCCCTGGCCTGCTGTGCCCTGGCCTGCTGTGCCCTGGCCTGCTGTGCCCTGGCCTGCTGTGCCCTGGCCTGCTGTGCCCTGGCCTGCTGTGCCCTGGCCTGCTGTGCCCTGGCCTGCTGTGCCCTGGCCTGCTGTGCCCTGGCCTGCTGTGCCCTGGCCTGCTGTGCCCTGGCCTGCTGTGCCCTGGCCTGCTGTGCCCTGGCCTGCTGTGCCCTGGCCTGCTGTGCCCTGGCCTGCTGTGCCCTGGCCTGCTGTGCCCTGGTCTGCTGTGCCCTGGCCTGCTGTGCCCTGGCCTGCTGTGCCCTGGCCTGCTGTGCCCTGGCCTGCTGTGCCCTGGCCTGCTGTGCCCTGGCCTGCTGTGCCCTGGCCTGCTGTGCCCTGGCCTGCTGTGCCCTGGCCTGCTGTGCCCTGGCCTGCTGTGCCCTGGCCTGCTGTGCCCTGGCCTGCTGTGCCCTGGCCTGCTGTGCCCTGGCCTGCTGTGCCCTGGCCTGCTGTGCCCTGGCCTGCTGTGCCCTGGCCTGCTGTGCCCTGGCCTGCTGTGCCCTGGCCTGCTGTGCCCTGGCCTGCTGTGCCCTGGCCTGCTGTGCCCTGGCCTGCTGTGCCCTGGCCTGCTGTGCCCTGGCTTGGGCCTCCAGCTGCTCCCATGTCCTTCTGCGCCACAGGCATGGCTGGTGATTCCCATTGGCTGCACACTGCCATGTTGTCCCTATGGCATAGTAGCCCAATGTGCGCATCACAGATCACTGATCACAGTGCTTGGCCTACCCTTCCCTTGTTCTGCACTCTGTCATGCGCCTGACCTCCCTGAACCTGCAGGCCTCACTGCTCCTCCACACCTACTGCTGCTGGCGTTTCTTGGCAACGCAGCCACAGCAGCCCCTGCCCAGCCGCTGCCTGCTGCCCAGCTGCTGCCTGCTGCCCAGCTGCTGCCTGCTGCCCAGCTGCTGCCTGCTGCCCAGCTGCTGCCTACTGCCCAGCTGCCTGCTGCCCAGCTGAGCCCTGCCAGTTGCCCAGGGCAGCATGCCCACCTCCCAACCACCCAATCAACATTGCCATCACAGGGCCAGCCCACGAACACCACATGGACCCCATGTGCATGGAGGCACACCATGAGGCTACCTCATGCGCCCAACACAGGGAAGCCCAGGGAGCCCAGGGAGGGGTCCATAGCCAACTTCAGCCAGTGTCAATGTCAGTGTCAACCAACTGGTCAGTGCACTAGCTATGTCAACAGGTGCCGGGGGCCTGTAGCCTGCTACCTGCTGCTTTCTGTTCTCCACCTCCCCCGCTATCTAACCTGCTCTACCAGCTTAAAGCTGAGCGACTCCTCCCTGAACTTCAGGTTCTCAATGCCCTCCCCCTCCCCATGTGCCATGCAGCTGGCTCACTTTTTGGGTTTGGCGGCAGGGGCGGGGGCAGGGGCTGCTGGCTCCCCAGCTGCTGCTGCCTCCTCTTGCTCCCCAGGCTGGTGCTGGGATGATGGCCGGGAGGTGGGTCGGGCTGCGGCTGGCGCGGCTGCAGCTGCGGGGGGACGAGCAGCTGCTCCAGGGGCTGCCTGGTGCTCGCCAGCCAGGACACGCTGCGGCAGGCACCAGTGTCTTGTGGCATTTGGAGTCTTCAAGGATTGGATGTGTGTGTTACAGCAACGCCGCCAGGCAAATGCCATGTAATGACGACGACGATGACCAGTGTTTTGTGTTGTGACAGAAGTAAGAGGACTGGTAATGAATGTCGATGGCAGGGCAATGTTGTCATCCTCACCTTCACTTCTGCAGCACCATTGCGTAAGCGGCAGGCAGCTCCAAGCATTTGCAGGAATACGTTGGTGTTCTCTGGCTCAAGGCCTGCCACAATCTGCGTGAGCATGTGTCATAGAGGGTGAGCAGCCTCTCAGCTTGACCTAACTGGCAAGAATGTGTCGAGGCATCCCACCTTGAGAGGCTTGGCCGGCACATGTTCACCCAGAACAAGTCCGACCACATCGATGATTTTGGTGAGGTATAGTACCTTTGCGTCTTTGTCCTACGATGGTATTCACGCAACATTACTGGTCTGCGCATGGATAGCAGCAAGCGACATGTTCAAAGGCTTACTACCTGGATGGCCTTCGCGTCGAGCTCGACACCCTCAAAGAGACCGGGAGCAAATCCTGTCTTTTCTTGCACCTGGGTGTTTGTACAGAAAACAAATTATGTCGGCATCGTGTCTAGCGCGCACGCTATGGTGGACACGCACCGCTGTAATAACATCGTGTAGGAAGCGGAAGGGGGGTTTGGTCAGGAGCTTCTCCTGCAACCTGGGCTTCACTACCAATGGATCGCTGCCTGACTGTAGTGTGTCTACGGTAAGCTGCCAGTAATCCCCCATGTTCAGTATAGGGCCTACATTGGCCAGCGGGCAAATTATGTGAGTGCATTCCCAATGCACGTTCAAACCCATGCTCACACCTGACGTGGGACGATCGATCATTCATTGATTCCCGCCCGCCGCGATGCACGAGGCTGTTACGAGGCAGTTCGTGCTGCTTGCATTTTATTTATCATGGCTCCCAATAGACGTAGCCGAGCTTCTTCTAAGCGAAATGGTCACAGCGGGCGTGGCAAGGCAGACGGGTGTCCGTATAACAGGGCAGTTAGGTCTCCGTCCGGGCTGGGAGACGTGGGGTCCGTACTGTGGACTCGTCGTCGACTGGTGCAAGGGACTCGGTGTCGAGGTGGTCGGCGCATTCGTGGCCTTCAACCTAAGCGACCAGCTATTGAGATGGGTGGGTGGTCGCTTTGGGGTTCGTAGACGTCGAGGTGGAATACTTATTTTGTGCTATCTTGTGCTATGCAGCACAAAGACAGCGGCAATGTGAACGTTGGACGCGTAGTGTTCAACCTCGGCGGTGGCGGTGTGGTGAACCTCCGGTGCGGCGACGAGGAGCTGTGCTACTGGCTTCCGCACGGCTGGGGTTACTTCATAGGCCCGATTGCTAGCGGGAAGGCCCCAGTCAGCGACGGCATGTTCTGTCAGCATTCTGTGGGCATCCAGCCGGATTTTACCCAGCCCCGGAACGGCATGGTAGCCACATGCTCGCTTGTCATTGACGTCAACGCCACAACCTGGACCGTCAGCGCCCCACCATTACCCTCCCCCTTGCCTCTCCCCCTGTTCTCGCCCACACCGCGGGACAAACAGCTACAGGCAGGAGTGGCGGCAACTGGGCGGGCACGCAGCAAGGCCTGGAAGGAGAAGGCTGGCCGTGAGGCGGCTAATCTGCCGCCCACACCGCGGGACAAACGGGCTACAGGCAGCCGTGGTGGCAGCTGGGCGGGGAAGCGCATTGGCCCAGAAGCGGATGATAGGCAATGATTCTAGTTTGCTGGGATATGAGGACACTATGAGGTCTTAAACTGTGAACTGTTCCTGGTCATGTTCTTGGACATGTCCTGGCCAGCCTGCCTTGCGTAGTTGTAATGACAGCACCCGTGGTTTGGCCTGATCGCGTTGTTGAGAGGTCGACAGCCTACGTAGTTGTAATGACACTTCCCGTGGTTTGACCCGATCGCCGTTGTGTTGGGCGCGTTCAGAGTGAGATGAGGACGGCAGTTGGCTGTGTCTGCGGTGTTGGAGTCACTGCAGCTGATGACAATGTGACCAGCGGACACACCCACCAGTATCAGCACCGGGCACTAGAACGGAGCACCAACACCTGCCTGGATGTCGTGCCAGGGCCGGCCTCAATGTGCCTAGGACGTGCCACCGGAATGGTGTTTGCAGCTACTTAGGGTTGATGTCACGAATCCACGGTGGAGGGAGGCTACCCACAAGCCACCCTGCCGGGAATGACCTGTGTGAGGAGGAGGGTTCGAGCTGAACAGCCTGAGGCCCCCAGGAGCCAGTGCGGCATAACTCTGGCCACCATCAACTGTAATTTGGGTCTCTCAAACCTGCCCTTGCCATTCCTGGCCCTTTTCCCAGCTGGCACTGCAGTCCCAGCAACACTCTGGCAGAACCAAGTGCAGCCCCAATCACCCCATCTCTCCCGTGCATGGTGACATTGCCCATGCATGCCTAGGTTATATTGTATTCTTGGTAGGTGGTCAGGTGACAAGGACCTGCGGCAGGTGTGAGTCCAGGCACTTGCAGCATGCTCTACACGGTGCTACGTTGGCCTTATCGAGCGCTACGTTGTGGGACAGCATAATTCATACGCCGTCACTTCATGCATCAATCTGGTCATGCTGCATGTACAGCTTGTCACCCGTGCCCCTCCACTCCACTGTGCAACTACTGGTTGGGGTCCCAGCCCAGCCCAGCCCAGCCCTGGGAAGGGAACATGCCGCCAGGGTGGGGTTTGTTGACAGTTGGATGTGTCGCCAAGTGAGAAATACCCACAGACAACACCTTGTTCCATGTTGGACTGGGTTATTGGCTTGGTTAGGGATGGGAAGTGGCAAGGGGCGCACGGGGTACTCAGACAAGCCCCTACCTCGAATGTTGCAAGGGCTGACGCTGCCTCGTGTGACGGCTTTGCTGCCAGGGTGGCACCTCATACAGCCGTAAAGATTTTGACCAGCATGGTGCGGAACAGCCTCTCAAAACACCTCACATGTGGATCAGTTTCACATGTGTCGGTCACTCCGTTACAACCCTATTCTAATTCTCACCCTACAGGGGCGACCATGTCGACGGTTGGGTGACTGCTACCACACAAGACAAAGCAGAGCATGACAATCCACATGCACCCATGTCACAGAAATACACACACAACACAGATCATGCACAGGCCACCCTGAACAAATGATGATGTAATAACAGATGTTGCCTGTCCCTTGTCATGTCATGCGGCCTTGCATGTCATGTCATACAGCCTTGCAACCCATCCCTGCCATAAGGAGTGTTGTGAGCTCTGAGTCATAAAGCATGGCGCCCTGTTGCTGCGCTGATACTCTGATTATCTGAACATCAACCCCACGTATGACCTGACATGAGCATGTGACCCAGCAACAAGGTAATCCCCCTGCTCTGAGCTAATGAGCCGCTGCATGGCCCTGCCTTACGCCTCTCCTCCTATTCCGTGGCTGCAACATTGCTTGCAAAAATCACACCCACCATCCCATTAGCCGGCAACTGGTCACACTGTTGCTAGCAGGCCACTGGCGGGCCAAGCAGGTGGCAGTCCTTAACAACTGCAACACCAGGGCAATCTGGCATCAACCAAAAGGGCAGCCATTCCAGCCATGCCTCGCAAGCATGGGGATGCAAGCATGTGCGTGTGCCTGACGCCTGAAAAAAACGGTCACCTCCCTGTACTGCCCAGCGGCCTCATGCATCAACCCCGCATGCCAGGACCTGCCCAGGGCGACAACGCAGCATCTGGCTGCTACAACCTCCCGGGACCCCTTGACATGGCACCAACCGACTAAACTAATTCTCCATGTCACATGAAATACTTTCGTAATGATTCTAACCACCCTGACACCCAAGCCCCCACTGATTCTGTGCCATTCTGTACCTGTGCCCGACCTGCTGCTGCCTGTGTCATTAATTCGTTGCTGTGAGTGTCACGGTCATCAACATAAGTCACATGGTATGTCAACACTGGTCCCTACGCCCTAGCCCAATATTCATGATGGCATGCAAGTGCCTCCCTCACACCTGAAACGTGAACCCACCGACCATGTCCTTGGCCCCTCCCTCACCTTCCATGCCAGCCCCTACCTCCTTTGGGGCTGCACTTACACACCAAGGCCACATCAGGGAGGCAGGCAGGGCCTAAGGACCAGGCAGGTGTCCTGCCACCCCTCCTTAGAGGCAAGGGGTGGGCCACTGGTTAGCAGCAAGGGGGCAAGGGGGCAGAGGGGCAGAGGGGCAGAGGGGGCAAGGGGGGCAGGAGGTAAGGGGGCTCACTGACTGGGGGCAGGGGGGGCGGGCAGCTCACTGGGTCAGGCAAGGTAGGCAGACAGTCCCTGCCACCCCGCTCCCCCTCCTGGACATGCACACCCAGGAAGCCTGTTGTCCTCTGGGAGCTGTGGAGGACCGAGCGTGTTGCCCAATTAGGCAATGCTGAGGTGAGCAAGAGCCTCACTAGGCAACCCAGGCTGGTGGGCCAGGCTGCGTTGCCTAATCGAGCAAGTGAGCCAGGCTGAGGTGCAGAGTGTCTGGGTGAAGGGCTGCTGCTGAGCTGTTGCCCAGCGGCTATTGCAGCCCAAGGGTCAGGCTGGGTGGGCCACCACCACTGACACCAACAGCACCCAGGGCTGAGTCAGGAGGGGATGGCTGCAGGGGCCTGTACCCACGGCTGGGCATATGGGGGCGGGGGGTGGTGCAGGGGCAGGGGAGGGCAGCCCAGCGCCTGCTGCTGCTTTGCCTGCCGGCCAGCTGGCTGCTGCTGCTGCTGCTGCTGCCAGCTGCCATCAGGCGGGGTAAGGGGTAGTGGGTGCCGGTTGCCCTGCTGCCTGAGCTGCTCTGACACCAGCAGCAGCTGACGCTGGAGCAGCAGCTGGGCAGCCTGGAGGGCGTGTATGCTGGTTGTGGGGCCCCCCACCCATACCCCATCACCCCCCCCCACGACCCCCACCCCCCCGGTCCCCCCACCCCGGTTGCTGCTGCTGCTCATCCCCGCTTCAAGGGCTCCGGACTCACTATGGTCAGACAGCCAGGAATACCTTTCCAGGGGGGAAGGGGAGGGGGACAGGGACCCCACCCCCACCCCCACCCCCACCCCCACCCCCATCCCTGCCCCAGCCCCCCCTGACCCCTCCCCCTCCATCTCCCCAGTCCCTACCCACCCCTCCCCCGCTGCTGCTGCCGCCTCACCCATACTGCCTAGCTCTTCAGCAGGCAGCAGAGCTGAAGTCCCCACCCCCCTGACCCCGGCTCCTACTGCTGCTGCTGCTGCTGTTGTGATGGGGGGACCGGTCCACAGGGCCAGGGGCATGGAGGCACTGCAGGGGGCCAGCTGCCACTCCCCCTCACCCTCCCCCTCACCGCCCCACAGCCCTGACACAGCACACCCACCAGTGGCTGTGGCGTGCAAGGGGACAGCGCGCACAGGCAGGCAGCAACAGGCGGCGTCAGCTTGGGGTAAGGCAGGGGCAGGGGCAGGGGCAGGGGCAGGGGCAGGGGCAGGGGCAGGGGCAGGGGCAGGGGCAGGGGCAGGGGCAGGGGCAGGGGCAGGGGCAGGGGCAGGGGCAGGGGCAGGGGCAGGGGCAGGGGCAGGGGCAGGGGCAGGGGCAGGGGCAGGGGCAGGGGCAGGGGCAGGGGCAGGGGCAGGGGCAGGGGCAGGGGCAGGGGCAGGGGCAGGGGCAGGGGCAGGGGCAGGGGTGGTGGTGCTGTTGATGCATGGCACCCACCTTGTCCCTGGCTGGGCTCCATGTCCTCATCACCCGGCAGGCACATCTGGGCCAGCTCAGCCAAGCAGGTGCGAGCATAAGCTGGCAAGGCATTGAACTTGGCCAGCCGCTGGTCTGCCTCACTGCCCCCTTCCTGCCCGCCTCCACCCTCCTCCCCCTCCTCCCTCCACAGCATTGACCACAGCGGCTGATCCAGATCCGTGGTGTCAAGACCCAGGCCGTCGTGGCCCGCCCCACCCTCCTGGGTCAGGGGGGGCCTTTGAGCAGCAGCAGGACCGGACAGGGGGCCAGGGGCCGGGGCTGGCTCCGGGGCTGGGTCTGGGTGAAAGCGGTGGGGCCAGGGGGGCGCGGGGGGGAGCATGAGGGGGCGAGGGGGGGGGCAAGGGGGCCAGGGGAATCCGGGAGGGCTGTGGGACGGGGCAGCAGCCAGCCCCTCTGCCCTCGGTAGAATGCTGGCAGGCCGGGAGGGTGCTTGTGGCAGGGGGGGGAGGGAGAGTCTGTGAGAGGCTGCAGGAGGGGGGAGCTCAATGGGGGAGAAGGGCAACACGCCCCTGCTGCTGCTGCTGCATGGCAGGCTGGGGTCCGGGTGGGGGCTCTGGGGCCTACCCAGCAGCAGCAGTTGGCCCCCCCTGCTGCTGGCATCAGAGTCCAGGCACAGTGCAGGAGGTGCCCCCTGCCCTGCCCCTAGCAGCAGCTGCTGCTTGTGCCTGAGCGGCCAGCAATGTCCGGCAGGCCGCAGGGGGGAAGCTGGGGGAAAGCTGGGAGGCAGCTGAGTGGAAGCTGGGCGGTAGCTGAGCTGCACGCGAGGGCTGGGTAGCAGGGTGCTGGAGGGGGGAGGGCGGCACAACTGGCCTGTGGCTGGGTCAGAGGCGGCAAGGGCAGCACCCAGCCCGGGGGGGGCCCACTGGGTGTCAGCAGGCGGGGGGGTGGGGCACAGCAGGTAAGGGTAGGGGTAGGCAGCTCCATCCGCCCCCACTCCCAATGTGTGACCCAATGTGTGAGGAGGCCCCCCCGCCCTCCCCACCCCCCCTGCCCCTGTCCCCTCCTCTGACCCAGGCTGTGGCCACAGCCCTGTCTTGGCACCCCCCGGCTCCCCCTCCTCCTTCGTTGTGGCGGCCAACTGCGCAGCTGCACCCGCGCCCTCCCCATCCCTGCCCACCCCCCCCCTCTGACAAGCCTGCCCCTGCCCCTGCCCCTGCCCCAGCCCCAGCCCCAGCCCGGGCCATGCAGGCAGGCCCTCCCCCTCCCCCTCCCCCTCCCCCTCCGAGCCCAGGGTGGGGCAGGGGGAGGGGTGCTGGGCACTGAGGAAGCCGGCTAGGTCCCAGCTGCCGCTGACTATGATGGACGGCAGGCGGGGCAAGGCCAGCGAGGTCAAGGGCGGGGCCAGGGGCGGGGCGGGCAGGGAGAGGGTGGGCGAGGGTGGGGGGGAGGGGGGCCTGCTGCTGGCCCTCAGCGCCCCGCCTACCCACTCGGGGCTGGCTCGCCCGCTTACTCCGCCATGCAGCTGGTGAGCAGTGCTGTAACTTGCGTAACTGGACGATTGCGGTGGTTGGGGTGGTTGGGGTGGTTGCGGTGGTTGGGGTGGTTGGGGTGGCTGGGGCGCACGGTGGGCATTTGCCAGGAGGGTTGGCAGGGTGCACCCTGCTGCTGCTGAGTAGGTGGGGGTCAGGCTAGCGGCTGGGTGAGGGCTGCGGTGGAACAACGCTGGGGGGGAGGCTGAGGCAGGGGGGGGCCAGGGGGGTGCTGGGGTAGGCAGGGCAATGGAGGCATGTGGGGGGTGGGGGGGCTGGGTGGAGGCTGAGCTGAACAGGAGGCTCTGAGGCCCATGAGACCACAGACCCAATTGCGGCAGCTGCTGCTGCTGCTGCTGACCCCCCCTGCGATAGTCCCCGCCCCTCAGACCCTGGCCCTGGCCTTGGTGCTGGCCTGCCCCCTGGCCCTGGTCTAGAGCCCTGGAGCTGAGGTCGCGTAGGTCCGCTTGGTGAGAGGGGTACCCTGCCCCCCTGGGCCCCTCCCCCCCGGCCCCCCCGCCTTCCGCTGCTGCTGCTGTCGCTAGGCTGAGGAGTAGTGAGTCACAGGGGGCCCCCCTGGGCAGCCCCTGCATGGTCTGATGGCCTGGGTGGGCGGGGGAAGGTGGGGGGGCGGGCAAGGGGTACCTCCGCCCCTGCGACAGCTGATAGGCGTCAAATTGCTGCTGTTGCTGCTGCTGCTGGCACCAGCCAGACATGTCCATCAGCCCAGAGCCCCATCCTAGCCTCCCTGGCCTCCCTTCCCTCCCTAGCCCTTGGACCAGCTGGTGGGGCTGAAACGGGTAAAGCAGTTGGTGCAACTGAGGCAG
>JASKMD010000018.1:628000-643000 GCA_030144725.1 Haematococcus lacustris
CCTGCCTGCACTGCCTTGCAGGCTACCGGCGGGAGTGTGAGGACTTCAAGAGGAAGGAGACGTCTCGGGCGGAGCAAAGCCTGCGGGAGGTGGAGCGGCTGCAGGTGCATAGCTGGCAGGCAGGGGCAGGGGCAGAAAACAGGGGCGGCAGCATCAGCACTGTCTCATACCCCATTGACAACAGCACCATTACAAACTGTAATCTGGTGATGCTGGAAACAAGCCTCATGCTCCTTTGCATGTTTGACTACAGCAGCCTTCCTCTGCTGCCACTGCTGCTCTGCACCTGGTGATTGCATGCATTCTGTCGCATGGTCAGAATATCATGGTCAGAATAGCAGGTCATTGCTGCTAGGAGCCAGAGCAGGTCAGCAGCAGCAGCTGGCTCGCCCTGCTGCCCTCAGGCCCAGGCCGCTGAGGCAGAGCGCCAGGCAGCAGCCAAGACTGCAGATGCCCATCAACTGAAGGTGGAGCTGGACAAGCTGAAGGCAAGAGGGCAGGGTCGGGAATGGAGGGCAGCAGCCTGCTCATTTGCAGGGGTCTGGCAGGGGTGGGTGGTGGAGCAGGGTGGCATGTGTTTCTGAGTGCTCAGGAGAGCAGAGGTGTGCCTGGACCTGGAGCTGCCTTCTGCTGTAATTGGCAGCTGTGGCATGTGGATGTGAACGACAGCCTTAGGCTCCTGCCCTGGCCACCTGCCCTAGTTATGTGCACCCTTTGGTGGTGCAGCATACCACCTGCCCTGACCTCACACAGCTTCGGCCTGCCAGCATCATACATCATACAGCATGATTACACAACTGCCACATCATCATTCACCTTTGTACGGGCAAAACGTTAACATGCTGCAATGGTGCCGAGTAACGGTGCAGGTTGATGCCAACCGCTTGGAGCTGAGCAATGGGCACCTTTCTCGTCGCAAGCAAGAGCTGGAAGCACAGGTGAGGCACCAGATAGTGTGTCACAGCCCTGCCCAGCAGCCCTGCCCAGCAGCCCTGCCCAGCAGCCCTGCCCAGCAGCTCGTGACAGGGCACCACAGCCAGCAGCTGCCCCCATCAGCTCCTTGGGTCCCCTGACTACTGACAGCTGATGAGCCACTGTGCCAGTGTGCAGTGCCATTGCAGTACATGACTCCTTACTGCTAAGCTGCCTGCAACCTATGACGAGCAGCAGCTCATCATCCTGAAGCCTTAGCAGCCTACTGCTGAGGACACTTGCCCACTACCTTTATTTTCAAATGACGATATACATGTATATCAGCACCTCCACGGTACTCCAGTATTGCCCTTTTGCCAGTCTCGTCGACATACCCTGTGAACTACCAGTAAAGAAAGCATTCTGTGCAGCCAAGCATCTGACAAGGCTGTTCGGAGTCAGGGCAGCTGGCTTGTGCCATAGCCCGGGCATATGCCTTGCGTGCCACAGCGCGGACATGAACCTGCATGCAGGTGGAGCGCATGCAAGCAGAGCTTCGAGATGTCGCAGCTGCTCGACTCACCATCACCAAGGTAGGCAACATATGGACTTGCATTCACTCAGGCCAGTCTCCCACAATGCTGCCACTGATGGCGCCAGGTCCCTGGCCCAGCCATGTGCAATAGTGGCAATGGTTGCAAGGGACACAGGTGGAGCCAACTCTGCCAACAGCCCTCCAGCTGCACAAGCAGCATTGGGCATAGATTAGAGTCTGCTGCTGCTGCTGTTGCTGCTGCTGCTGCTGCTGCTGCTGCTGGTGTTGATGCAGGAGGTGGATGAAGGGAGGAGGGCACTGGCGGCTGAGAAGGGCGCCCATCTAGAGCACATGCATGAGGCACGCCAGGCAGCTGCAGCAGAGAAAGCAGCCCTGGCTAAGAAGTACCAGGTGTGGTGCTGAAGGCGCTCAGCACCGCCCCGGTAGCATGACTGCCGACGTGCTTTGCTCACACACCTACTCTGCACACCCTTACCAGCGTTGCGGCATGGCATTGTGACGCTATGGCATCCTGTTGAGGCCGGCTGCACTATGAACTCCCCTGCCTCATCTTCCCCACTTATCTTCTGCTGCTCTCCTCCCTCCTCTTCTAGTGATGGGTTAGCAAAGGGGCCAGGTGCACCCTCCGAGTCCATCCTCCAGGTGCACACTCCATGCATGCAGCCCAGCCAGCAGCCAGCCCTCGTCTTCCTTTCTATCTTCCTTTTTGTGTCCATATCTGTCTGTCTTCCTAGCCAACATGGTTGCCATGCGGGCTGGGACACTTCTCCACCACCACAGACAGCAGACAACATGTTTCGAGCTAGTTCGTCCTGCTCGCCCAAGCTGCTCGCCTCAAGCTGCTCGTATTTACCTCGTCTCAAGCTAGTTTGTCCCTCTGCCATCCTCCTCTGTGCCTGCATCCACACAGGCCACATTGAGGGAGGTGACGACGCAACACGAGGCTGAGGTGAAGCGGCTGCGGCGCAAGCATCGAGCCCTGACCCTGGAAGTGGCGGCGCTCACTGACCAGGTGGAGCTCAGTGTCGAGCACCTTCCAGCTGCACCACCATCCAGATGAATTACCAGCACCCACTCCACCTAGCACTGCACCACAGGGCACCTAGATGCATCACCAACACCAGCCCTACCCATACACAGAGAATTGCCTGATTCTGGCCACATATGCCATATATCCTTGAAGTTTCTCTATCACTGCGTCAAACAAATGATGTGTACCAACACCACCTGCACCAGCACCCTACCTTTCTCAAGCCATCGAGGGCTTTTGCTGCTTGTTCTCACGGCTCGTTTTCACTGTGTAAGGCAGTGCCAGCAACAGTGCCATCTTAGCGTTGCTACCACAACCACCGGTCAGCATGAGCAGAGCGCTGACCACGGCTGTGCAGGTGTCTGAGCTGAGGTTGCACAACCACGAGCTGGAGGCTGTGAACCTGGCGACCACAGTGGGCAATGCCTCGCTGCTGCGCACCACCTCAGCCCTGCGTGGCTCAGCCGCAGCACACCCAGGTATGCCACAGCATCCCTTTGGTATCCACTCTTCGTCCCGTATCACCCTCCTCCTGTTGTCGTGTTGCAGCGGTGTTGGAGATCTGTTAGTCTGTTGTTGCGACAGAATGGCGTGTGCAGCGTGCAATGAGTGAATGCAATGAGGCGTCCCTCCTCAAGCTGTAGTGAGCAGACTGTGAGCCTCCCTCCCTTTCTTCACATGCCGCCTCCCCTGGGGTCGGGCGTCCAGCAGCCAAGCAGAAACACCCCTGTTTCTATTTTGTGTGGTGTGGATCAGGATGGAAATATGGGGTTGCGCGGTGGGAAACAGCAGTCAATATAGTACCAGCAAAAACAACCATATACTAGCTTGCCTACCGTACTTGCCCTCAAGCTTCCATTTCCCGAAATCCTTTCTGAGGCCTTCAGTAGCCTCTACTCTGCAAAATGACAGTAGCCTCTACTCTGCAATCCGCAAAATGTAGCAGCAGCTACAGGCGCACAACAGGACAGCCTATAAAAGGGCCACAGGCCAGCCAATAAAAGGGCCATTGCGTCCCACTGGGTTATGGATTGTATGACTATGCATCATGTATTGCCCTGCTGCATTTTGTACGTACCCCTGCCGCATAACGTGTTATTATACTATCTTGCTCATTTCGTGCCCCTGCATGTAGAGCGGTTGCTGATTGTTTTCTAAGGCTAAACCATCTCAAAACCTGAGCCTCGGGAATCACTAAACAGTTGTAGTTCTAGTAGTGTGACCTGTGAAGCCATTGTCTGCATAGGTTGTGTTTGTGCTCCAGAGGACAACACTCGCTAGCCTGCCATGCCACCTTACTGGAACCAACACCGTGCCACCCGCAGGTGCTCTGACACACAACGGCGCCATGACTGCGCTGCGCGCTAGCCAAGAGACGTTGGCGACCCTCCGCGGTCTCAGTAGCGACGTGTCGGCCTTGAGAGATGTGTCCACGGCTCGCACCGAAACCCGGAAGTTTGGCGACGGGAGCTACGGGCTAGTCGGAACCAGCACCGGGGTGCTAGCAGATTTGGAAGCGTTGAAGGTGCGGCAGCAGGGCTACCTGAATGCCTCGCGCGACAGTGGCGACAGAACTTAATGCATCCCCTTTGCTTATCTCCAATTGCTCCTAGACATGGATTGCACGCCCTTGCACCTGCATTGCTTAGCACCGCACGCATCCCGTGGCCATTGCATGTAACGTAAGAGTAGGACATAGGAATGGACAATTGATTCCAAGGAGGTTGTATTCTGTCATCTGTCATTCTTCACAGCCGGACCCTCTTCCTGGTGGCGGACTTGCTGGTTAGGCCCTCAGGGCTGAGCTCGCCCCTGTAAAGCTGGATCACCTGCGCACGGCAGCCATGGCATCCCTTGCCACACCTGCCGCCTTGCAGCTGCGCTTCAGTCATTGGTTCTGGCTTGATGTAGGCAGCAGTGGTGGTAGCAACTCACACGTAGCATTGGACCCGTAACACACTGACGCTTATTGTGACGTGGGTAACCCTAACACCTCGCATTATGTACCCACGCCATACACCATTATGGTGGCAGACTGCGCCTTGCATTTGCTAGGCAGCTAGGGGCAGACCCTTGTGGGCAGTGTGCCGGTGCCATGTACTGATGATGATGATGATGATGACCCTGTCTGGGAGCACCCTCCTTTGTAGCTTCAGTGCTTAACAGTGTGACAGGGTGGGCAGCTGCAACCACACTATACGCAAGGCACCCTAGATAGTTCCCTGCAGCTGCTAGCCTCTCGACCACCATACACACTGGGCCTGCCCGACGCAATGACCATATCAAAAAGCTGTATAAACTGTGGCATACTACTCACTGGCAGCAGGGAGATCTTCAGTTCCTCAGCGCTGGCTTCGTTGATGCTGACGAATGGGATGCCCTTGCGTGCTGCTTGGGCACGCAACTGCACACACACACACACAAGCAAAGGGGGTGGCGTGAACAATGTCACTGTCAGGCCCTACAAGCGGGTTAAAGCTACAGGCCTAAACAAGCTGTGCACAGCCAGCTAGCCAGTAAAGTCTCAACATCATGGCAATTGATAATTGAATGGCCTTTGTCAACCACATGGCTGTAGCACACTCATCCCAAGTGTCACATGCTTAGCTGCAATGGCCTTCAGTTCAGTCATTCGTGGTTGTGACGCAGTGGTGTCAATGTTGCCCAGCATGCAGCAGCTGAGCAGGGGGATGTGGCCTAGACCTGGCACGCCAGTGCAAGCCACGCACCGAGGTGTACGCGAACTGCTTCTCTCCCTGCTGGGGGCGGCGGTGGAGCACCACATCCGCCTCCGCCACACTCCCCACCCACTGCACCTGCATCAGGGCAAGCAGGCTTGCACGTGACTCAGGCAGCATGCTAGTGTGCGACCCAAGTGTGCAGCCACCCTCCAGGGCACTCCTCCAGGGAAGTATGCAAGGTCAAGAACAACCTCCCTAGTCGCTGAGGACAAGGTGGGAGGGTGAGAGCGAGGGTGGGTGGGTGGGTGGTGTTGGGGGGTGGGCAAAAGTTGGGTGTGAGGGTGGGTGGGTGGTGAGCAGCCTACCTGATGCAATAAGTCCAGATCCCACAGCGCGTGGAACAGTTCTTGATAGCCTATGCAGTAGCCAAACATCCGCAGCGCCACCGCCCCTTCCGCCCCTTCAGAACCTATCATGGGCTGGGCTTGCTCCCGCCCCTGGCTGCTTGGCATTTGGCGGCCTGTAGCCCCACTCCTGGCTGGCGCCCCCACTGCCCCATCTGGGTACCGCTTGGCTGTGTGCAGCACGTCATCCAGGTAGCTGTCCAGCTCTGCGGACAGCCCAGATGGGTTGACATCAGCAGGCTCCTCTGCGGCAGCTGCAAGGAAGCTGCCTCGCCGGCGGTGTGGCTGGGTCTGAGCACCAGATTGCCCCTCAGCTGCTCCTGCCATCCCGTCTCCCCCAGATATCGTTGCTGACATGGTGTCTGGTTCAAGACCTACCCCCAGTGCCTCAACTGCCTCCCCTTCTAATGCATCCTCTCCTGGGGAGTAGGGAGTGAAGGGTTCCAGGCTGTCACCCCCAGCCTCAGCTCCCGGGTCTGCTGCTTCCAGTGGAAACCAGCTGCCAGGCGCCAAGTGTGGCTGCAACCGCTGATGCCTGACATGTTTGAAGGGGGCGGGGATGTCCCGCTTTTTCTTAAGAACCATGTCCACAATGCCACCCTCCTCATCTGGGGTGAACCTTCAGCAACAAGAGCACATGAACGTCATGTTGGTCACAGCCAGCTGCTTAAGGCCCAACACGAGGCCCTCAGCAGGTAGACCACCTGTAGTTGGGGGTGGGTGCCGAAGTTGGAGTCACGGATTTCAGGAGTGTTGCACGGAGCGGGGCGTGGAAGTAGCCGCCCGTGCGACGCAGCTCCGCATCCACATCGATGGACGCTGGCACGGGCTGGAAACATGTGGGCAGGTGGTCCTCGTCTGGCCTGGACTGCGACGCGGGCTGACTGTGGCCATCAGGGTCGGGTGCTTCTGGCAGCAAGCGCCTGCTGCGGATGGGTCGCCTAGACCATGCCGCAGCTCCCGCGACCGGCTTCCTACTTGCTTTGGCCTGTTGGGCGTGGCAGATGCTGCTGCGCAGGGTGCTGCGTATCATCACATGCCATCGATTCCTTCTAATATGTTTTGTCAGAACCCTGGTTGTCACATGTCCATGTGCCATGCATGAAGGTTGCACAGGTATGTGGGCAAGCAAGCAGGGTTCGTCATTCCCTTCAGGAAAGTAGTTGCTCATGGAGCTGGGCTGTTTCAGTACTTTGCTAGATCATAAGCCTTGTGACAGCATTATGGAAAGCCAGAACGTTTTTTCATGACGCCTGATGCAAGAAACAGCCACCAGCCATCCAGCTGCCTGCAATGTCCCCTTTATAGGTCCGTGCAGCATCCCAGCTGGGTACCCAACAGCTCTACTGGCGACCTTCACTTGGTCATGGTCTTGGTTCGGCCGTCAGGAATGCAGAACAGCACCATTGGCTTGCCTGCAGCAAAAACGACCGTGTGCTTATGCATTGGGCAGCTGCGGCGGCAGTGGGCAGGCACGATTCAGCCTGGGTCACACCAACCTCTTGCAGCATACACTGTTGCAACTCACAACAGGAGATAGCGTCTTGTCCCCCAGGCACACCACTCAGTCAGCACTGCATGCTTAGAGCTTAGTCATAGCTGGCCTCGCTTCTTGCTGCACTCCCGTTACAGTACCTCCCCCGCTGCCTTCCAGCTTCCAGCAACCACCATCGCCTCACCAAGGCAAGGCTGGCCAAGAATGGGCCTGCCAGCTGCCTGCTCACCTGGCTTGGTCAGTGGCTGATCCACAATGTAGTAGCCCTTGCGCTCCAGCTGGATCACCTCACCCTTCTGCAGCACCCGCATGTTGCCGTCCCCTGCAACCACCACCAGCAGCGCAGCCAGCAGCCACAGTGTTTGACCCAGACAGGCAGATAGTGCAGGCGGCACAAGCAACAGCCATGATGTTGGACAGGGACAGACAGAAGGGCAAACAGTGCAAGTAGCAGCCATAAGTAGCGCTGTCTCCTCCTCACGAAGTGCCTGTACAGGGTGCCAGGCCAACACATTGCCTGCCTACCTACCTGACTTGGCAACGCCTTGAAAGGCCACATCCCAGCAAGGAACCCCCTGCCCCTGCCCCTGCCCCTGCCCCTGGTCCTACCCCTGCCCCTAGTCACCGGACACCGTTTCAACCCCTGATAGGTTGCCACCAGGTTACCACCTGCCTTGCAGCCATCTATTGTCTCGCACCTCTACCGGCCGCTATCCCTCACAGTTCTTGCAACTCAGAGGCTGTTATGAACTCAAGACGCACCCCACCAACTGCGGCCTGCTGCTGCTACCAGTTGCTGCCCTGACAGCTGCTGCTACCAGTTGCTGCCCTGTCCCGCAACCACTACCCAAGTCGTGCCAGCCAGCGCCTATACCTGAGGCTGGCACCTCGAACTTTGTGGTGGGGTTGACCAGCTGCATGAAGTCGTCATCCTCCTCCACCTTCCGCTTGTTGATCAGGTAGTCAAAGTCCACCAGTAGGAGCTCCACGAGCTCCTCACTCTGCCATGCACGTGACAGGACACAGGCAGCTGGCAACAGAGCCGGGGAGGGGGAGGGAGGTGCAGGCTCAGGGGCAGGGTCAGGGGTAGGGGGATGTAGGGGTAAGGATATGGGCAGGGCAGGGGTAGGGGGATGTAGGGGTAAGGGTAGGGGCAGGGGCAGGGGTAGGGGGATGTAGGGGTAAGGGTAGGGGCAGGGGCAGGGGTAGGGGGATGCAGGGGTAGGGGTAGGGAATGTAGGGGTAAGGGCAGGGGCAGGGGTAGGGGGATGCAGGGGCAGGGGTAGGGAATGTAGGGGTAAGGATAGGGGCAGGGGCAGGGGATGTAGGGGTGGGGTGACGGTGGCGTAGAGCCACCCTTTTACAGCCGCTCAACCTGGCCCATAGACTGCAAGCAAGGCCGAGGGCAAGGGTACAGCAGGGGTCACAACCCACCTGCGCCAGCCAGGTAAGCTTCATCCGGGTCTTCTTGGGGTCGCCCCCGGGGTGCAGCTCCAGGCTGAGCGCTGAGACCACCCCTGTCTCAGGCTCCTTGCTGATGCTACGCACCCAGGCATTGCCCCAATCCATGAGTGTGACTTCCTCGCCCTCACTCAGTTCCTTGGCGTCAACCTGGGTGATGCAGAGGCAGTAAGGGCAGGGTAGGGTAGGTGGGGAGGGTGAAGAAGATGGCCGGTATGAGGGCAGTGTGATATCGACGGGGTGAGAGGCGGACAATGTGCACATGTGATGCACTGGCAACACATAGGGCCGGGCTACCAACAGTTTTTGTTTAGTCAAGGTCAGGGGCGACAGTGATGACTAGAGGCCAGTGCCTCAGCAGGAGCACGGGCTGGCAGGCTCTGATGCAGCAGGCATTGGCAACAGCAGCAGCAGGCTGCAGCAGTGGGGGCAGTGGAAGCAACAGCAGCGGCAGCAGCAGCAGCAGCAGCAGCAGCAGGCTAAGACCCACCTGGTCAAGCCAGAGTGATGAGGATTGCAGCACCGCCTTTTTGCCAGCCGGGGGGTACTTCTTGTGCCGGGGCACTGTCACAACCTGGGGGCAGGCAGGACAGGCTGAGTGCGGGTCACAGGCAGGCAGGCTGGCGGGAAGGCAGGTAGCAGGCAGGCCTCTGCCTCGACACCTCCTTGTCACACCCACTGTAAAAGAATGCTACATCATCAACAAAGGATGCTGCAGTCACCAGGCTACACACCTGCTGCTGCCTGCTGCCACCCCACCCACCTGCTGCCACCCCACCCACCTGCTCAGAGCTGGGCCCATTGATGAGAGTGACCGGCACTCTGCCCTTCAGCTCCACCGCAGTGTGTCTAGGACACACAGGGTCAATCAGCTTCTTGTTGATGGTCCAGATCTTGTCCCACTCCTGGTAGGTCACATTCTTGGACGCGCCCTGCAGCGGGGCATGTGCAGGGGTGCGTGTTTCGTACTTTATCACCCCATGTAGAGTGAGCTGTTTGACGTAGTAAAAGCCATAGACCCCATGTGCTGCCCTGACCCTTCTGCCCAGGCTGCAGGGCTGCAATGGCAGTCATATAGTGCAGCTATGCTGGGGTGTTCTGCTCATGCCGCACGCTGGCTTTTAAATTATGCTGATGCTCAGATACGTATACGTATGCTGCTGGCATGGATTGGGTAGGATTACAAACTGTGCTGCATGTTGACAAGGGTGACACAACGGCAGGCAGGCAGGCAGGCAGGCAGGCAGGCAGGCAGGCAGGCAGGCAGGCAGGCAGGCAGGCAGGCAGGCAGGCAGGCAGGCAGGCAGGCAGGCAGGCAGGCAGGCAGGCAGGCAGGCAGGCAGGCAGGCAGGCAGGCAGGCAGGCAGGCAGGCAGCAGCTAGTCAGTGCAACTGTGGCAGGTAGCAGTGGGCAGAGCAGCAGTGGCAGACATAGCCCTCCTGGCCCTGACCTGGGACAGGATGAACTCTCTCAGCGCCTCCACACGCATGCCTCGCCGCAGGATGCCCTGCACTGTGGGCATACGCGGGTCATCCCAGCCGTCCACTCGCCCGCTCTCCACAAACCAGGTCAGCTTGCGCTTGGACAGCAGCGTGTTTACAAAGTTCAGGCTGCGGTGAGGCACGCCAGGCAGCAGGGGGGTTGCTCCAGGGACCCACCCCGTCCAACACGCAGCATGCAGTGCCATGGGTCGGGGTCAGAATAGGCTCAGGGTGTTGCAGTTGGCAGTGTCAGTCCTGGTTGCACGTCCTGTTTGCTCTGTCTGTCCTGTTTGCATTTCGTCAACCCTTTAATAGCCTTCTTAATAGGCTTTCCGGGCTGAGCGTTGAGATGGCTGTTTCAGGGTGTTGGCAAAGGGTTTGGGAAGGTCATTGGGCAAAGTCGTTGCGCTTGTGCTTGGGCTGGGCAAGGTACACTTTCCAACTTCGTCAGGCCACATCCCCTGCTGCCCCCCTGCCATCCAGCCTGTCACCCTCTGCCCCCTGCCTGGTCCTGCCCCTGCCACCGCCCTCTAGCGCACCGTGAGTAGTCCCAGATGTTGACGTGGGGCAAACCGGGCCACACCGCCTGCGTGGCCTTCAGCACCCAGTAGTACTGCTCCTCACGGTCCTGATGTCACACATGTGTCACACACACAAGGCGGGTGCAAGGTACAGAATGCTTGGAAGCAAACACCTGCTCATAGCCTGACCCATTCATTGAAAGGTCAAGAAGAGTCAGCAGTCAGCGAGTATTTGGTGGTGAAGATGGCTTCAGAAGTTTCTGCTGTCCTATCCTGTGCCACACAGCCGCATAAACAGCTGAGCAGCTGAACAGTTGAGCCTGAATCTCAGGTCTTCACCCCGTCCCTTGATGCCCCACTGCCTCACTGCCCCACCCCACTGCCTCACTGCCCCACTGCCCCACTCCCAGGCCTCCGATGCTGTCCCTTGATGCCCACTGCCTCCACCCCTGCTGCCCCCTGCAGCCCCTGGTGCCACCAACCCACCTTGTACTCTGAGGTGCGCAGGGCGTGTGTGACGCCCTCAATGGAGTCAACAAAGGGGCAGGCACAGTCATAGGTGGGGTACACCTGCAGGCAGGCGCACCGCCACCAACACCACCAACACTTACACCGCTGCTGCCACACAGGAGCTGCTGCCACAAACCACCCACCAACACCACCAACAGCAACACCACACCTCCACAGCTCCATGTCCCACACAGGACAGCAGCCCTCTTTATGAAGCGGTGGACCATGCTGCTCTGCCACAAGATGACCTCATGTCCCCCAACCAGTCCTGTAGCTGGCTGAGTGGCAGGGTGTATTGAACGCTGGCCTGCCCAGTGTTTGATCATGTGCAGTATGCCAGCTTTTGTTGTTGTGGATGACAAACCTACGACGCTGGTATGCCAGTGCCTAGGCTGAACAGATTGGTCACGCCTGAGCTCTGGACCGCACCTTGTACTTGTGCCCTCACCTTGTACTTGTGCCCTGTGCGCCAGTGGTGGGTCAGGTTACAGCGGAAGGCCACGGGGTCCCGCATGGCGCCATTGGTTGACTGCATGGTCATGCAAGCAAGCCAGGCGGGCACCACCCTTACGGCTGTGGCAGGGGCAGGAGTGGGGACATGTGCCGGGGAAGACAGCCCTGGTGGCTAGGTTCCCTGAGGGATGTAAGCAGAGGCATCCAACACAAGGTGCCTGAGCCAGCACAGGCATAGTCTGGTATACGCTGCTCATGTTGTGAGCAGCACCTGCGGCCTCTGCCTCGTCCACATTGCCTAGCCCAGCCACACCCTCACCCCAGCCCCAGCCAGACCCTCCCTCTTTCCTGCTGGGCCCGGCCTCCCCTCATGGACTTTGCCCCAGCCCCATCCAGACCCTCTGTTGCCCTCCTAGGCCCTTTCGCTGCGGCCTTCACTGGATTGCACCCACTCCCTCTGAAAGCCGCCTCTACAGGGCCTACAGCCTGGGCAGGCAGGCAGGCAGGCAGGCAGGCAGGGCAGGCAGGCAGGCAGGCAGGCAGGCAGGCAGGCAGGCAGGCAGGCAGGCAGGCAGGCAGGCAGGCAGGCAGGCAGGCAGGCAGGCAGGCAGGGCAGGCAGGCAGGCAGGCAGGCAGGCAGGGCAGGCAGGCAGGCAGGCAGGCAGGCAGGCAGGCAGGCAGGCAGGCAGGCAGGCAGGCAGGCAGGCAGGCAGGCAGGCAGGCAGGCAGGCAGGCAGGCAGGCAGGCAGGCAGGCAGGCAGGCAGGCAGGCAGGCAGGCAGGCAGGCAGGCAGGCAGGCAGGCAGGCAGGCAGGCAGGCAGGCAGGCAGGCAGGCAGGCAGGCAGGCAGGCAGGCAGGCAGGCAGGCAGGCAGGCAGGCAGGCAGGCAGGCAGGCAGGCAGGCAGGCAGGCAGGCAGGCAGGGCAGGCAGGCAGGCAGGCAGGCAGGGCAGGCAGGCAGGGCAGGCAGGCAGGCAGGCAGGCAGGCAGGCAGGCAGGCAGGCAGGCAGGCAGGGCAGGCAGGCAGGCAGGCAGGCACGCCGGGGGGTCACACCTCACCTGCATGTCGATCTTGAACCGCATGGCCGCGGTCAACCCCTTCTCGTTGCCTGCCTGCACCACAGCCAGGGCATCCATGTAGCGGACAGCGGGCAACAGCAGCTCGGCTGAGGCTGTGTGCGGTGGCAGTGGCAGAGGCTGGGCGGGCTGGAAGCAATGATCGCCCCTGCCCCTCCCCATTCCCTCCCCTTCACCTTCCCCCCTCCCTCCCTCACCTTCATGTCCTCCCACACAGCCAGGTTCTCTGCCACGCTGCGGTTGCGGCAGCGGCTTTCCTTCTTAGCCATTCGCTCCTGCGGGGCACAGGTCAGACCGGGCCAACCAAAGTCAGGACGGTCAGGGTCAGAGCAACCAAAGTCAGGACGGTCGGGGAAAGTGGTGAGGGTAGTGCTAAGGCAGCCTCCAGGGAGGCCACACTGCTGCCTGTCCACTCCACCCTAACTCCAGCCCCATGCCCTCATTCACATTGCACGCACTGCCTGCCCCTTCATCCCACCAGGTCCTCATCCAACTCCTCTCAAACCAACCTTGTACAATTCCCTGGGCCCCCTCCCCTGCGCCCCTGAGCCCCCCTGACCCCTATGCTGGCCTGGGCTCCCTGACCCTTTCCCCAGCCTAGGGCCCCACTCCTCACCCGGGACTCACCTCTCGCATCACGTCCACTGGTGTGTCGTCTGCGTACAACACCCCAGCCTTGATCAGCCGCTCACCCACCTCCAACAGCTGCAGGGTGAGGAGCAGCAGCAGCAGGGTGGGGGCTTGGATGGGCTCAATAGTGCACGTGAGCAGCAAGGCCAGGGGGGCTGCCAAACTGCAGGACCAGCGAACGGAGTGATGCAAGGCTGCCACCATTTAGGACGCACGAAACGGATGCCCTGCCCTGCCCTGCCCTGCCCTGCCCTGCCCTGCCCTGCCCTGCCCTGCCCTGCCCTGCCCTGCCCTGCCCTGCCCTGCCCTGCCCTGCCCTGCCCTGCCCTGCCCTGCCCTGCCCTGCCCTGCCCTGCCCTGCCCTGCCCTGCCCTGCCCTGCCCTGCCCACCTGAGGGAAGTAGTCGCTGGTGTAGGTGATGCGGTCAAAGCGCAGGCCCAAGTCCTTGATGTCCTTGATGATGTTCTCAACAAACTCGTCCTTCTCCTTGCTGGGGTTGGTGTCATCGAAACGTACCAACAACTTGCCCTGCAGCCCCAGCCCAGCCCCCGGCCTGACACCAGCCCAGGCGCCCGCATCAATGACTCATCCAGGCTGGCAAGGACCCTGGCAGCTACACCCTGACCTGAGTGACCAGAGCCGCCGCCACATACTCATGTCAAGACATCCATGCCAGACATGCCGAGGTGTCAACCTGGAGGTAACTGGGTGTGTACCCTAGATGACTACAAACCCTATCCCTGGTACCTCATTGCGTTCCCTGATCTCCATAGCACAGCCTGTTGGATACAGCCCAACCTGAACTCTTCTTCTCTTGACCCCAGCCCCTCACCCTACGACACCCTATCAGCACCACCTTCTTAAGGACATGCACCCAGCTCAAGCACGCCTCATCAGAGATGGTAAGGATGGAAGGGTTGGCAAGGATGGTAAGGATGGTAGGATGGTAGGGCTAGTAGGTAGGGCTGGTAGGTGAGGTTGGGTTGGGTAATAGGGCAAACTGCAGCCCTCAGCCCCTGCCAGGCTGTCCACCTCTCAGCACGGCACCCACTTGGTACATGTCTGCAAAGTGCTGGTTCAGCAGTGCCGCCTTAGCGTGTCCGATGTGAAGGTAGCCCGAGGGCTCGGGCGGGAAGCGCGTCACCACCTTGCCCATCTCGGCCCCTGGCAACTGGATGTCAAAGGAGCCAGACTCTGCAAGAGGACGGCAGATGGGGGCACAGCTGGAGGTCACAGGCTCAAACCCTGGCGGGAGCGGTGGAAACAGCACCAAACCCCTAGTTGTCATGAACTGAAGGACCGGAGGTGAAGTGACATCTAGATAGAACACGGGAGAGCCGGTGCCAGCGGCAGAGCTTGGCATGGACTTGTTGCTGTAGTGCCCAGCTGATGATGTGCTGCTGGAGGAGCAGCAAGCAGTAGGGTACTAGGGGTCATGGCCTTACTTTGTTATGCAACCATGTAAACGCCATGCAAGTGATCACTAAATGTCCTGTGTGGCTGATGGCGGAGTAAAGCGCCACCACCACCACCACCATCAAGAACAACAACAACTGGCACAGCCCTACCATAACTTACCCAGCCTGGACTCTATTTGCCCTGATCTGCTACTGCTAAAAACACGACTGTTCGCATTGCCACTGCCACCATACTGTGATTGGGTGCTGTGGCCTCTCTCAACTGCCCTGCCCTGCCCTGCCCTGCCCTGCCCTGCCCTGCCCTGCCCTGCCCTGCCCTGCCCTGCCCTGCCCTGCCCTGCCCTGCCCTGCCCTGCCCTGCCCTGCCCTGCCC
>JASKMD010000018.1:648000-665595 GCA_030144725.1 Haematococcus lacustris
CTCCCTGCCGCAACACCGCCCTCAGTGACTGCATTCTGTGCCGAGCTGTTGTGCAGCTGCTGCTGTGCCTGCTGCCATTGTGCAGCCAGCGACTGATGATGAGCAGGTATGCCAAGATGAGAGGTATGCTGGGCAGCACTGATGTCCAACAATGCTGGTGCAGGGGCAGGGCTGGCCTCAGGAACAGCAATATGCCTTAGCTTGATAGGTGCACCAGCCTGCTGATCGGTTAGAGTGTACTTGCTGGGTTGGGTTGTGGCGCTCTGCACTGACTTGGCTAGGGCCAGGGCGTCCTCCCGCTGCTGGCCCTGGGCTGACCAGCTGGCTGAGCTGGTGACATGCACTGCCGCAGCAGCTGAGGCAGCACCATGTGATTGTAAGGGGGTTTGACCAGGTGAAGCAACAACCCGTGCTGCAGCCCAGGCCGCCTCAATGCACCACACCTGCAGCGTAGCAGCACAGCTGATGTCAGCCATGGGGTGTGATGACAAGCACCCTGGCCACCACTGAATGCACGCAACCAATTCAGCGGCACGATGTACTGCCAACGTATGTGTATGTGGCTGCCTGCTGCCTATGTGGCCGCCTATGTGCCTCCCCACCTGGCCTGACTCATCAATGCTGTTGATGCGTGCTGCACGGTTTAGGCAGCGTCCACGGTAGTTGAAGCGGCCATTGGCTGGCGTGAGGTCGCAGGTCGCTGAGCATGGTGAAAGGGAGACAGATCCAAGGCACACGGCCGGAGCGGCACCACGGGATAGACCCTGGCTTCCCATGCCATCGGCCGCGCATTGCAGCCGGGAATTACTCCATAGCTTCCCGGCCAGCTTCCGGACTGCAGCAGACCGGACCGGCCTGCCACGATGTGCTGTTGCTGAGTCCCTGAGATGTCCCCGAAAAAACAAAAAAAAGGGGGGGGGGGGGCACGTATGCAGACTGCAAGCCGTAGCCGCAGAGCTAGATATGCTCTGCCAGCTCCTGGGTGCCCAGGTGGGGTTAAGGGGCTAGGGCAGGTCGGCGGCTCAGCAGGCTAATGGTTGATGGTTCCCAACTACCTGAAAACCACCCCCCTGTGATACGACGCCCGTATCTCCGCAGCCACTCAGTCAAAAATATATGTAAACAGTGCTTTGAACAGAGGAGAACTCGTATCTACGAAATGGCTGACGCAGCAAAAACTATCTCGCTCTCAGCGGTGCTCAGTGCCTGTCCAAAGATACACATTTGAATTCATGCGATTTCGCCACATGCGAGGCGCGCCGCACTAGCACGCTTCGCCACGCTGTTGTGAGTGGCACCTGCAACACGCAGCAGCAGTCGGAACATGTTTTGCTTTTGGCATGTGGACGCGACCCAAGCGCCCCGCTTCCCCCGCACAGAGTGCAGCCGGTGAGCCGGAAAGCTTGACAACAGGCTAGGCCCCTTGAAGCTAGCTGAGGACGCGACGCAGTGTGCTCCACGCGACATTGCGATTCCGTGCATCACGTAGCTGTGCAACCTGTGCAAACTAACAGCCTGTGCAAACTACTAGGCCCTATGCATTGTTGCATGTACGCTGCAGCCCGGAGCAGCCTCTGTCTGGCCTTGGGCAACCGGTCGTCCACCAACTTATAGCGCTGCTGGTAATCCTTGCTAAGAAGAGGAAACGCCTCCAGGCCCCTTCCAGCTGCACAGCCCAGAGGTCGCTGCACACTCTCTCCAATGCGCTGAAAGTTGAGGCATGGGTTGGTGCAATGGGAGGGCCTGGGGTGGGGCCACAGGGCAAGGTATAGCAGCTGGGGGTTTGGGGAGGGGGAGGGGGGGCCTGGGCAGGGGCAAAAAAAAAAACATGTGTTTGCATGGCTTCGCGGTTGAGCTAATGTTACGTGCAGGCTTGTGAATCTTCAGATTTTCATTTTCACAATTAAAATTCTGAGATTTTCATTAAAAACTGACAGAGTTTCATCGTCAGTGAAATTGAGCGGATGCCGCTGGTTGTCAGCCTATCATTTTAAACGCGGCTTATTTGTAGGCCTGCACTGTTTAAAATGCAGGAATACTTAGTTTGCCAAAGGTCAGACATGCAAGCCGTCCATGCTGTCCGTGGATCCGCCATCTGTGGCGTTTTCTGGCTTGCGCTTCTTCCGCTGTGGCTGTAGCGCGCTCGCTCCAGCTAAGCCTATCACAGCCAAGCCAATCACATTGCAACACCCGATCTGCGATCTGACCGGGGGCAGCACCCGGCACTTTCAGATGTGCAGTGAAAACGTTCAGATTTTCAGATGAAAGTTTTCATTGAAAATCTGAATAAAAATCTGCAATTTTCACAAGCCTGGTTACGTGGCAATGTAAGGCTGAGCTGACGCTGGCTGAGAGATGTAAGGCTGAGCTAATGCTGACTAATGCTTGCTGGATCTCCCTAGCTTCGCCCTAGTCTGTCACGCAACAGCTAAGGGGTGCGCTTGTCCCATCTTCCACTCGTATGACAGGGCAGCTGACGACTCGTGCGGTACAAACCAGTACAGTGCCGCCCCTTAAGATCCTGGATGCATTAGCACATTCAAAAGGTTGCCTTCTTTGCCAATCATGCCGTAGTCCCATGCGCCCACCTTTACAGTGTGTTAATAAGGCAATGTATGACGGACAATACAACTGTGCACAATATTGAAACAATGTGGCAAGTGTGAGACATGAGGAGTGAACTTCAGCAGTTAGCTAGCCGCTAGTCCCTCTAGTCATTCTTACCCTACATATGGCTTCTACTTGTCCTGCCCGGCCTGCTGCTAAGCAATGAGAGGTGGCTCATGTTCATTGTCCCAATCCCTGTATACTTGGCGAGGAGTGGAAGGTTCATGGATGTGCAATGGTGGATGCATGAATCCACTGTGTCCTGCTAATTGCAGCTGTGGGTGACTGAGTCAGGGATCCCCACAGCAGTGCTGATCAGAGGCAAGGCATTGCTCCTGCAAGTCAACAAGCCCGGGCACACCCTGCACACCTGCCTGCCCTCCTCTGCCTAACCCTTGGCCCACCTCCCTGCACCTCCTGTTTCATCGCGCTGCTGCTCTGGCCTCAGTGTAGCCACGAGGCTGCTGGTCATTGAGCACTGTGCGTCCAGCGCCTTGAGACAGCACTGAACCCGGCTAAGGATCAGGTGTCCCCAACTAACAGAAAACCTACCCCTACCCCTATGGTGCACCCAATCTCCCAAATCAGCAAGGCAAGTGTGCATGTTCTCAAACCATGGGCAGCCCGATGATGTCTAGCTGGGATGTGTGGCAAAACCCTGTCTCAGGGGCGAAGCAACATGCAGTCCACGAGCAGCCTATGCCACACATCACACAAACCATGCACATGGTAACATGCAGATGGGAGGGAAGGCAGCTGTAGGGAAGGTGCCACAAGTCTATGGGCATGTAAGGATGAAACGGGCTCGTCTGTCACCGTGCCCAGTGTAGTCTGGTCATGATGCAGGAGATGGCAAAGCAAGATCTCACATGAGTGCCATGCAGCGGCTGTGGTGCAGGGTGCATGACAGCACCCTGCCACCCCCTACCCTAGTACTAATACTGCCCTCAGCATGAGCATGGCAGGCAGGGAGGCACGCCTGCACATTGCCTGTGGGCCAGCTATTAGCCTGGGGTCTACACCCACCTAACAAGTGTGCTGTGCAACAATCATGCTCTGAAGAAAGCTCCTGATCATCCTGAGCATGTACCCTACCTTACCAACACATGCCATGCACACCCCACTATTGCCACATCCCACTACTGCCACATTGCTGCCAGCCGTGTGCAGCTGGGCCCACCTGCGGCTGTTGAAAGCTCGTGCCATTTGTCTGCTCAGCCAATAATATATGTGCCACCTGTGCCGCCTCGACCTACTATCGCTTGCACAACATGATGTATAAGCCCACTGTGGGCCACATTTTGCTGTGGCACTGACAGCCACTCTCCCACATGCCCCCCTGTCTGATCCCAGCTACTGCCACGCCTGCCACCGGTCTTGCTCCGAGCGCTGTTGCAGTAGCAGCTGGTGTCCCAACGCGCCCAGTTCCTTGTCAAGCTGTGCAGCACTGGGCCTGTCGTACGGATTTGCAGCGAGGCAGCGACGGACTACTGCGCCCAACCGCGGGCAGGCGGGTAGCAAATCCTGTCTGAGCACATATCTAGAAGAAGAGCTCGTTGGGCAAGGCGGTCGCCAGCCTGACAGCGCAAGGGCTAGCCACTCGGAGGCTGTCAGCTGCTGCTGGGTCTGATCCCAGCTCAGTCCCTGTAAAACGGCAACACAGCAAGCCAGCACAATCAGCATGCGACCATGGAGCGATCTGCCAGCTGTCACGTCGCAAACATTCAACCAGCAACACTCGCGCGGCAGCCCCAGCGCCCCAACCTGCACGGTCATATGTAGCAGCACGCAGCGGCAGGCTTCACCTGTGCCAGGTCTTCCCGCGACACATAGCGCTGCGGCAGAGGTTGAGGAGCCGGCAGGACGCGGCTTCCTACATCACCCTGGCTCACTGTGGTAGGGTGTGCCGAGGGCTTGGTGACGTAGCATAGCCGTCCCTGCAACACAAGGTGCAGACAATGCAGTCAGCACTAACCCTTGGATACATGGAGCAATGCAATATAGGTGGGGTGGAAACAACCTGCCCAATAGGCTAGCATAAGGATAGACTCAGGAATGTACCATGGGTCTTAAGCATTAACTTCATCAAACAATATGCAAATGATGTGCAAACAGTGTGCAAAGGGGATAACACAGCCCCTGCCCATTAGTAGGGGAATGAATGTGCTGCAAATAAGTTGAACTTTTTACAGCGTAGAGGTGTGTGAGCAACAACACAAGGGGTTAGGCACCCGCAGCCTCAGGAACAGAGATGTCGGCACAGTGGATCCTTAGGCTATGATGAAGGGTGAGATCAACATCGTGCATGAGTTTTAGCAGCACACTAACCCACACAGCTCACCAACCCACCTGTGCCAGCTCTGCCAGCATGAGGCCCACCGCCCACACATCGCTGGCTGCGCTGTAGCGCCGGCTGTCAACAACTTCAGGCGCGCGGTATGGCTCGGTGCACACATGATGCGGGAGCTGCAAGTAGTCCTGCGTGAGTGGGTGAGATAAGGGGATAGCAGGCTGGCCACAGGGCCACCAGGCTGCTGGGGCTTTGGCTACTGCTCTTATGGTCCTATGGCTGTCCCTGCTATGCCATCTCCATACTGCAGCTCTAGTGACCATGCTCTTGTGCTAAGCAGGTGTCGAGTTGTGCCCAGCTGCACCGAAGCGTGGCAGGAGTAGCAGATAAAAGCACCAGCTGCAGCTGCACAGGCTGCAACAGGCTGCTCTATCAGCACCGGGCTGTGTGGGGCTGGCAGCACACTGCAGCGTATGGGTCAGGGGTCAGGGGCACAGGCCTGCTCACCGTGCTGGTGTGGGTACCCAGGAAGAAAGCAGAGCCCAGGTCAGCCAGCCAGGCCTGGAGGGACGGCCCCAGCAGCACGTTGTCTAGCTTCAGGCTGCAGGCAGACAGCATTGAGTCAGGCTCAGGCTCAGGCTCAGGCTCAGCGTCAGGGTCAGCGTCAGGGCCAGGGTCAGGGCCAGGGTCAGGTCAAGGGCCAGGTCAGGGCCAGGTCAGGGTCCAGGACAGGGTGCCTGCCATCACTCACTCTCCATGGCATAGCTGGAGGGCGTGCATGTGGGCCAGGGCGCTGCAAACCTGCAGGCAGCATGCAGCTCCAGCCTTGCATGGAGGGTGCAGAGTTAGCCAACCAGAACCAGGTTTCATTCTGAGTCCTGGGCCACCTGGCTGTCAAGGCCCATACACCCCTTGCAATGGCCCTGAGCCACCAGCAAGCATAGAGTCTATGAGGAACATGCTGAGAACCACACTGTTGCCTAAAGACCCTGTTGCCTTGCTTTGCTTTCAGGTTGCTTGCCCAGGAGCAACAACGGCCCGCTGCAAACCCTCCCTGAGGCTGGACAGACCTGGACAGTGCTGCAGCCTAGGCTTGCACCTCACCTGCTGCATGACGTGGCAGATGAGGTGAGAGGGAAGGGGCCCTTGCTTGCGGATGTACTGCCGCGCATCACCGCTGGCCAAGGGCTGCAGCACATCGTTACCAGCACCAGCACCAACACAGTTTGTGCCAAGACCTGCCAACACTACCACCACCACCCCTGACACCACAAGAGTCATAGCAACGCTGGCATTACAGATGCCGGCAAGCTACTCACAGGAGAGTGTCCTTTACTCAAGGCATTGCCAGATCAGATGAAATGCCTGAGCTAAAAGGCTAGCAACATGATGTGACATTTAGGGCTGGGTCGAGTTGTGGCAGCGTGGGGCAGACATGCAATGTGCCAACTGTCCTGATGTTGTTTTGATGAATAACACCTGGATGCCGGTGGTGGTTGATGTTGGTGGTATTGACGTCGGGTGGGTGTATGGGAGGTCGGGTAGCAGTGCAGCTCATGTCGAACCAGAGGTGGTGCCCCGCTCACCTGGACAATGGCCAGCAGGTGTGTTCGGGGCAGTGGGGCACAAGGGGCCAGGGCAGCATCCTGGTGGTGGGAGGACATCTGCTGCTGCTGCTGCTGGTTAACATTGGCGCCAGAAAGCAGTGGGGTGCAGGGGTGGGTAGGGGACAGGCGCACTGAGGTCAGGGGCGCCACCACATGCCCCAGGGGTCGCAGGAAGCCTGGGTGGCTGCTGCCCAGCACGTACATCAGGCTCAGCTCCTGCACACCAAGTGTGTGTGTATGTACCCTTGATATGTATGTGAGGATGTTGGTGCACCCGTGCATGACATCAGTACCTCCCCGCAGGCCACGCCAGCTGCCACCACTTGCAGCTGCACTGCTAGCACCAGCACTAGGCGTCGCCACTACCACCACTCGAAACAACAATTGAAAACAGGCGAGCCTTGCTCTTAGACAGGAACCAGCTGCAGCAACGTTAGTGAGTGGGGCTATTTGAGCCAAAACAGGAACCAGCTGCAGCAAGTTCAGTGGGGCCGTCTGAGCACCCACCATGCCACCCACCATGGCTTCTTTGCGCAGTGCTCCCTCATCACTGCTGAGGTACTGCACCTTCACTGCCACCGCCTTGCTGCCTGCGGCCAGACCCACAGGCACACACCAGCCCTGCTCACCTTATTTACCAAGCCCGGGCACCTCCTTGCCTACCCCGGGCACCTCCCTGCAGGGCCTATTCCTTGGAGCATGTCAGGCAGAGGGTGGTTGAGAGGGCCAGGGGACAGGGAGGGGCGGCAAGGGAGGCCAGGTGGAGCTGAGCAGGCTCTCAGGGCCTCACCTATCAGGCCGCGATGCACCTCGCCGTTGCCACCCTGGCCCAGCAGGTCCACCTCTGCTGCCAGGTCACAGTGCAGCATACACATGGCCTTCCTGCACATCAGGGCAGCATCAAAAGAAGAAGATGAAGACTGACACCACTTCACCCGTCAGGCTGCTTGCCTGCCTGCCCCGCCCTCGTTAGGGTTCCGCAGTTTCTGCAGATCACATCGGCAGCAGCTACAACACCATGCACAGAGCACTAATGGCTGTCCCGACTTCAGGCTGCCCACTCACTCAATCCGACGAACAACCCACTCACTCGACTTCTGCAGGGGATGGGAGCAGCGGCGCGAGTGGGGTAGCATTCCTGTGGACCAGCTGGTTCACGTGTGGCTCTAAGAACCCCGCCGCGGCAGCCAAGTTTGTCCACAGGTTCCGCGCGACATCCTGCGTGCTGGCGGTCATGCACGCGAACCGCGTCCCCCGCAGAGCCGGTAAGCGCTGCTCCACCTCCCTCGGCGGCCAGTCTCGTTGAGCGGGCGCAGCTGAAATGGATCGCAACCGCTGCGTGCCAGTGCGCGCTTTCAAGGGAGATTCGCCGGCCACCTCGTCGTGCCATGTCATGGAGCGAGTCCGCTGCTGCGCTCCGTCGCAGCCGCCCTTCGCTGCCACACGTAACTCTGCTGCCGCCGCCGCCGCTGCGTATGCCGCCGCTGCCTGCGAGGCGGCGGCTTTTACCACGGCATCCCGGAGCGCAGCAGTGGCCAGTGACCAGTCGCGATCGACCTGTGGCTGCGCGTTCGCTGCTGCCATTGTCGCTGCTGCTGCCAGAAGTGCTGGAGAGTCGATGCAGGCGGTGAGGTCCGGCGACCATCTGCTGTGCTCTGCCTTAGTTGTCCGTGGTATGGTGAGGTCAGCTGATGAGCCACTGCCCTTGGAGTGCATGCAGTGGCCATGAGGCCAGGCAGTCGCACTCAGAGCTGTGTGAAGTGAAGTGTGGCCAGTGCTGCTCTTCTGCGCCCACGCAGGGCATGCCTGGCCATTGCGAAGGGCAGGGCAATGTGAACCCAGGGCGATGTTGTGGTGGCAGTGGCTGTTGGTGCAGGTAGGGATGGACGAGCAGCGCGGCTGTGCTTGGTTGAGGCGTGAGGGGAAGGGCTGGGAGGTCGACCAGGCTGACGCAGCCAAGAGAGCTCTTGCAAGCTGATGGTTGTCGGTCAAACGGTCAGGTCTGTCATCAGCCGTGGGAAGAGGCTCCAGGGAGCAAGGGCTAAAGGAACTGCTGATGTTGGTACACCCAAGACTGCTGAGTGGGCTGCTGCCTTGTGTGGCAGGTTGTTGCAGGGCTGCCATCAGTGTGTGCAGGCGAGATAGCCCAACAGCGCCAGGGGCAGAGGCCCTGTCCTCCTCAGGTCCTTCGTGGCAACCGTACATCGCGATGCGTGATCCCCTACGACGGTGCAAGTGACTTGCTGCTCAGTACAGCGCAAGCGACTTGTGCAGCAAGAGCAAAACCGGGTACCGCCCACCCCGCAAGGCGAGCAGTTTGTTTGCAACAAAGTACACTTGACTCATTGTGGAAACCCACCCGCTTGACTGGCTGCAGGACGCCGTCAGTCCGAGCAGTACGGCAAACTTTCCAACTGCAGGCTGGTGCGAATGCAGCAGCGCCCTGAGCTCGTAGATGATTTGGGCGCTCGGTTAGCGGACCAAGCTGTGGGCCGATGTAGAAAAGTAGGGTATAGGACGACCCGTCCAGCGCTCGTACTACACCTGCTGACAGCCTGCGATGTGGGATGTAGGACTGGTGCGCGATACAAGGTACTTGTCGGGTACGGCAAGCCAAAACGAAGCATGGACAGTTTCTTTGGACCTTTTATTGGCTCCCTCGCCAATGCACCTTGCGATGTAACATGTGCGGCATCTAAGCTGTGCCTTATGTTGGTGCCCTCGCATGAAGGGGTGCAGCCATCTTCTATACTTCTAAGCACGGATCTAGGACTAGTTACCATAGACTTATGCCATAAGTTATGGCCATGTTATGGCAGTTATGGCTTATGGTTGCTGGAGGTAGCCCAAGAGCTATAGAGTAGGGTAGAGCTTTTGCGTGTAGTAGACCTGGAGGCACACACACCAGAAGGCTGAGCTGAAGTGGGCATTGGGCACACTAGCAGTAGCCTTTACAACAGCGAGCTCGCAGCCCGTGTTTGATTACAACCCGTGCTTCATTTTGGTGTGGCATGAGGGCTGTAGGGCTCAAAAGTAGCCCTCTTAATAGGCCCTATACATGGCCCAGATGCTCCTACTGATGGGAATGTTCTCTTTGCTGCTGCACACATGCGACAACATATAGTAACGGACGTCCGTTAATCCATTAAATAAGCTCTGCACGCACCCCAACTGCGTTGTTTGATCACAACGGATTAGATTTCTCCTGAGCAGCATGTCACTGTCTGCCTGCTTGCTGGGTCCCGTTGCGCAGGTTGCGCGAAACCTCAACCGTGATGTGGTCCAGGAATTGTAAGAGGCCGAAAGCCGCAGTGTTAACCGCTGCGCCAGTTGCGTCGCGGTCAGGTTCGTCGAGCAGCAAGTGGTGGAACAGCTCCGCCTCTTCCGTGCCCTCCCGCACAACCTTGACCTACAGCCGGCATGCTCAGTGGCTAGAGTTGACTGCAAATCTGCCAGGTCCGGGAACAGACCCCAACCAACTGCAACTGCAACTGTAGTCTCAGCAGGTCGAAAGTCACAAAGCCATCTCTCTGCTGGATACTGTCAGCAGCCACACACATGTTCTGCATGGAAAAGGGGCCGGTGTGTCTGGTCTGTTCAAAGGCTGGTGAGCAGCTGAACAGAGCGTTGAGAGTTGAGCGTTGAGGACCACACACACACACACTAAGCAAGCAGGCAGCACGCGTGTGGAAGCATGTGGGTGTACTTCTCAGATTTGCTGCAAAAGCTAGTAGCCATGCTGGCATGGGCCCGGCAGAAGGACTAAGAGTGTGGATGCAGCATGGGGTTCATGCACTCCCAGAGCGTGGCTTAAAAGGGGAGGGGAGACGTGAGTGGGTGGGGTGGGAGGGAGGGGTGGGGTGAGTGGGAGGGGTGAGTGGGAGGGGTGTGTGGGTGAGAGACGGTGATGGCTGTGGTGCCGCACCATGGGAGTGATCTTGCGCTCCTGCCTGATGGCTGCGATCGTCTTTCGCAGCTGGCTCTGCTGGGGCGGTGGGAAGGGCAGGCTGGGGGGCGCCCTCAAGGTGAACAACACCTGGACAGCCAGCAAGGACAGCCAGCCAGCGTGTTCAGCCAGCCAGCCAGGCAGCCAGGTACACAGTTAGGTGCCTGAAGAAGGTGTGTGGTGCACTGCCCCTGCCCCCTTGCTGGGAAGGGTCAGCTGTGTAGCGGCAGGCTAGGGCTAGTGGAGTGGGGTGGGGTGGAGCACAAGGGCCTAAGGGATGTTGGGCTGGCATGCTTCTTGTCTCTTCTTGTGGGGAACACAGTCAGGTGCCTAGATTGGCTAGGCCTGATATGGCCGCTCTATGCTGACGGGTCCAGGTCCATGCCAACGATGTGAGGATGGGAGGGAGGGGCAGGGCAGGGCAGGGCAGGGCAGGGCAGGGCAGGGCAGGGCAGGGCAGGGCAGGGCAGGGCAGGGCAGGGCAGGGCAGGGCAGGGCAGGGCAGGGCAGGGCAGGGCAGGGCAGGGCAGGGCAGGGCAGGGCAGGGCAGGGCAGGGCAGGGCAGGGCAGGGCAGGGCAGGGCAGGGCGGGGCAGGGCGGGGCAGCCAGCATGTCATGAGGGCGTGTGACCAGCATCACATGCAGTTCCCCTCTTTGGCTTTGGCACCTAGTGTTGATGGTGGGCTGATGGCCCCTCAGCGGGAGTACTGTCAGCAACACCATGACTAGGCCAGACCATGACTGCCCAGCAACATGACCCGCAACACCATGACTGTCATCAACACCAGCACCAGGGGCCATCACCATCATGACTAGCCACCCTTGCCCCCCTTGCCACTGCCTCTGTCACAAACCACTGCCGCATGCGCTGCCCACATCATGCAGTGGAGTGCTGCAGATTGAGCGCAGCGGCTACTGCTGGGGGCTGGGGGGTGGGGTCAGGTCAGGAGGGGCGACTCTGCAGCACTCTGATAACCTGGCAGCGGCCAGGCCGCCCAGACACTCCAGCACAGGGCAGGGGGAGCATAGGGCAGGGGGAGGGCGCTCGTTTGGCACAAGCCAGGGGCAGGTCAGGTCAGGTCAGGTCAAGCCAGGGTCGCAGGAGCTGCGACGGGCAGGGAGAGGAAACACAGGGTGGAAGGTCAGGGGGGCCACAGGTTAGGGCCACAGGGCAGGGAGCAGCACCGGGCAGAGCCAGGGAGCTGAGGGAGGCAGGCAGGTCAGGGGGGCCGCAGGTCAGGGTACAGTGAGGGAGCCCAGGGCCAGGCAGGCAGGGCCAGGGTGGAGGGCAGGCTGCTGCTCAGCATTACCAAGATGACGATGTAGGCGTCCAGCAGGAAGATGGGTGCGGCATCCGGGGCCAGCAGGGCGCCGCGGGACAACGAGTGCCGCTGCATGACCTGCATGGCGTCCCATGTCGCAGCCTGAGCTTGCATGCATGGTCATGGTATGCTGGTGACGTTGGTGGTGATGGTGGTGGTGGTGGTGGTTGTGGGCGGGGGGGAGGTGTGATCAACACTTGGCTGTGACTGTCCCATTCCAATTACCCACCCCTCTCACAAGCCAGTAATCATCAGGGGGCGGCGTGTTTTAACCGCTCACTGATACTACATGCATCAACTTGCTGAGCCTCCGCTCTCTCTTTCTGAAGCACGCAATACCCAGGATAAAGCGACAGGGTGGCAAAGCAGCAACAGCAGCAGCAGTCAGAACCTGGCCTAAGCAATGACGCCCCTGGGCCAAGTTGCAGCCTGAACGGCCCCCTCCCCCTCCCCCCTCCCCCTCCCCCCTCCCCCTCCCCCTCCCCCTCCCCCTCCCCCTCCCCCTCCCCCCCTCCCCCTCCCCCTCCCCCTCCCCCTCCCCCTCCCCCTCCCCCTCCCCCCTCCCCCCTCACCCTCACCCTCACCAAGGTATCGTTATCAGCCCAAGAAGACAGCACAGGGTACACCGCCCGCACCAGCTCCCCAGGCGGCAGGCTGCCCCACATGTGCTCAAGGAAGGCCAGCAGGTCCGGGTGCTGCCCCTCGACAGGGGGGGGCCAGCAGCGGGCTGCGGGGTGAAACAGGGCCAGGACCAGGGGGGGGAGCAGGCAGGGTTGAAGGTGCTGCAGGGCAAGAAAGGGATGAAGGGTGTGAGGGGCGGGGCGGGGCGGGGCGGGGCGGGGCGGGGCGGTACAGGGCCGGGCAGGGTGGGAGGGTGGGAGGGTGGGAGGGGAGCAGGGTCGATGAGGGTGCAGAGGTAGGCTGAAGAGTGATGGCAGAAGCAGGGGAGGGGGTAGAGGCAGGGGGCAGGGGGCAGGCAAGCAGGACAGGTGCAGGTAATCTTGAGCCATATGTGGATGGGCACAAGGAAAGGCTACCCAAAGCGGAAAAAGGGGTGAGGGGTGAGGGGTAAGGGGGGAGGAGGGGAGGGGAGGGTGAGGGTATGGAGGGGGGAAGGGTGAGGGGCAAGGGGTGAGGAGGGAAGGGGGAGGGGTAAGGGGGCAGGGGGGAGGGGAGGGGAGGGATAGGTGGGGATGTCTGCTGACCTGCGCAGCAGGGCATACACGAGGCGGGGCATGGCCTGCAGGGGAAGGGCGGCTGCGAAGTTCAGGTCCACCTGCAAGCACCCATTAGGCCTGCCACATGCTGGTCACACCTACTTACACATGCCTCCATGCATGGTACCCTTCATAGCGTTGGCTTGGCCTGGTCTGGCCACAGCTACCATGCGCTAAAATGATGTCTTTTTAGCCATGCGCCATGCATAGCATGGGTAGGACTGAGTGCAGATGGTGTCCAGAGCTGCTGCTGCTGAGGGCAGAGGGCATGGTGGTGTCAGTGTGTGAGGTGTGATCGCTGCTGCTGCTCCTGCCTGTCGCTGGGTGAAGAGGCGTCGGGGGGTGGGGGTGGGGGGTGGGGGTGGGGGTGGGGGTGGGGGTGGGGGTGGGGGTGGGGGTGGGGGTGGGGGTGGGGGTGGGGGTGGGGGTGGGGGTGGGGGGTGGGGGTGGGGGTGGGGGTGGGGGGTGGGGGTGGGGGTGGGGGGTGGGGGTGGGGGGTGGGGGTGGGGGTGGGGGTGGGGGCGGGGGTGGGGGGGTGGGGAGTGGGGGTGGGGGGTGGGGGTGGGAGGGGCTATTGCTGCTGCCATCTGCTGCAGCTCATGGCCACCACCCACCGGTAGCTGCTGCAATGCTGCTGGCTCCAGGTCAGGGGTGGGCAGGCTGTGTGGTAGTTTGTGGCCAGTCCAGCCAGCCAGTCGCGCAGCAGCAGGCCGGGCACGCTGAGTGCCCTGGTCACAGGGAGCACCAGGGTGTACAAGGTGTACAAAATGATGGGTTAGGGTCAGGGTCATGGGTTAGGGTGAGGGTTGGGGATCAGGGAGGGTTGACTCAGGCTTGGGTAGCAAGCAGGCTTGGGGAGGCCATGGAGCACACACAGGGTAACACCGCATGTGTGATGTGTGGTGTGCATGGTGTGCATGAGGAGCACATGCGGCAAGACCGGGAATCGCTAAACGTGCGAGGCATGGCGTGTGCCCGCATTGAGCGAGGGACCTGACCTCACTGCTGATCAGTGGAAAGCTGGCAAAAGCATGAACCGCCTTGACTGTGTGGGGTTAGGGTTAGGGTTAGGGTTAGGGTTAGGGTTAGGGTTAGGGTTAGGGTTAGGGTTAGGGTTAGGGTTAGGGTTAGGGTTGGGGTTAGGGTTGAAGGGGCTTGGGGAGGCCATGGGGGGCACACACGGCGATCGCAAAGGTCGTGAGCTGCTGAAAGTGCAAGGTATGGTGCAAGGCAAGGTATGGTGCAAGGCATGGTGTGCGGCCACTTATCTACATACTCACAACAATGGACGCTGCACGGATGCTGGGGCGAGGACTCATGCTTCCAAGCGTGCGGGGATGCTTTGGGTGTGCCCTATAAGAGGTGAGGCAGGCAGATCCAGACCCACCCACCCACGCACCCTGCTCCTGGCCGCACGCATGATCTTGTGTAGCAGCAGGGCCAGGCTTGCGTCTGTGGCTGCATGCCTCATCAGCTCTAGTGGCTGCTCGGAGGCCTTTACCTGCAGGCAGCATCATGCCGCACCACCACACAGCACACAGCACACGGCCCGCAGGGCTAACAGGCTGGCAGGCAGGCCTGTGGGTGGTGTCCACCATGTTTTGGTGGGATTTTGCTACAGGGTTGCAACACCCTGTAGTTGTAAAGCAAACATCACCTAACTTTTGCAGCTATGCCTGGCATTAGCAAAGCAAACATCACCTAGCTCTGCAGATCTGCCGGCCCTCACCCTCCTGCCTTGGTCACGATGGGTGGCTGCATTTTTCTTTAAATATAGGTGGGTTTAAACATTCATGTTTATTTTAACAATCATGTCTGTTTAAACACCTCTCCCCTCCCCTGCACTCACCCTGGTGGTCAACACCCGCACTCTGCGCTGCATGATGCAGGCAGCGGGGTCAGCCTTGCATGGGCAGGCCACTGTGTACTGGAAGGCGATCTGCAGACACAAGCAAAGCAGCATCCAAGGGCTGCGGGCAGTGTGTCAGGAGTTCTACAGTTCTGGAGGGGCGGAGTGCTGCAGCTGTCCTTGGCCACTCCAGGTGCGGGTGCGGGGTTAGGGTTAGGGTAACCTAGAGACCTAAGGCATCATACGTCCAGGTGGAGCAGCTGCTGCATGAGTTGTGCAACAGCATGCAACAGAGGCTTCCATGCAACAGAAGGGGTGCAGGCTGTATAGGGCATGGGCCATGAAGAAAGAAGAGTAATGAGGAGAGGACTACTCTGGAACAGCCTAGGACTCCTGGCTGGGAGGGAGGAGCTGCTGCCTGACAGCTACCACCTGCTGCCAGCTCATGAGTTGTGCCTACTGTGGCGGTGAAGAGGAGCAGGGCAGCCACACGGCGTGAGCAGTCACACGGCGTGAGCTGTGCCCCAGGCTGATGGACAGGCCATGGTGGTACCAGCCAGGGAGGTGGTAGTGGGCCTCAACAGCTTGCGGTACTGTGGCGATAGCCCTCAATCCCACAGGGCGTGCAGTCACCGTCATCAAACTCCACACCTGCCTTGCCCTGCTGCAGCCCGGTGTACGGGCCAGCTGGCTTGCTACAAGGTTTGGTGGGGCTCTGATCGCCCTGTTCCCTTGGCCTGGATGCCCGTCACTCTGTTGGCATGCCTCACCTTCATGTCTGATCTGTCCATCCACACATGCTTGTAGGGACTCGACACCCACAGTGACCACTTGATCTTTGACTTCTCTCCCACACCCAATCCCATTGCTAGCCCAGTGAGGAGCTCCAGCCCTAAATGGCCATGCTCTTCTTCGCCTCAACAGCTGCTAGCTTCAATTCACCCTAAGGCCACCAGACCTCGCACCTGGATCGTGGGAGGAGGCTGACCTGGGGCAGCCAAGCTCTGCTTGCCCTCCACCTCAAAGTCCAAGGCATAGCAGTCAGCAGGGCTGCAGTTGACTACATGGTGAAGGTTCTCAATCTGTGGTCATGCATGGGCAGGTGCGAGCAAATCAGCTCGGGGACCACGTTGGGTCAGGATGGGATGGTGTGGTGTGTAGAGTGTGGGGCGGGGCGGGGCGGGGCGGGGCGGGGCGGGGCGGGGCGGGGCGGGGCGGGGCGGGGCGGGGCGGGGCGGGGCGGGGGCGGGGCGGGGCGGGGCGGGGCGGGGCGGGGCGGGGGCGGGGCGGGGCGGCGGGGCGGGGCGGGGCGGGGCGGGGTCTTCATCCGTTCTCATGTCAGTGCTATAGCCTGCTAGCAACCTGATGCAGGTGTGCGTTGCTAAGAGTGTAAACACACACACACACGCACAGGCACAGCTGGTGTGTCAGTCAAGATGCGCAAGCGGCCAACCACTGCTGTGTACTCTTTGTGGACATGCACCCCTTTCCATTCTCCGGTCCCCATGCTACTTGTGCATGTGTCGGCGTGCATGCTTGTGCATGAATGCGGGCAGTGGGTACAGGAAGGGGCTGGGGTCACATCATGAATCTGGGGCTATAGTTAGCGACGTTTCCCCTCATGCCTGCCCCCCACACGTGCCTGCTGGTCTGCAAAGAGGCGGCCGTAGTAGCGCACAGGCTTGAAGCCTTTGGATGTGCGCACCCTCAACAGCCCACTGGTGGCTTGAGGGGAGCACAGCCGCCGGTACATGTCCTGCAGGTAGCAGGCAGGCAGGCAGGCGGGCAGGCAGTCGCAGGCAGGCAGGCGGGCACATGGACTAGTTGCAGGCAGGCTGGGAGCACCCCCGCGCCCAGTAGTACTGCCCCTGCCCCTGCTCCTGCCCCTGCCCCTGCCCCTGCCCCTGCCCCTGCCCCTGCCCCTGCCCCTGCCCTGCCCCTGCCCCTGCCCCTGCCCCTGCCCCCGCCCCCGCCCCTGCTCCTGCCCCTGCTCCTGCCCCTGCCCCTGCCCTGCCCCTGCCCCTGCCCCTGCCCCTGCCCCTGCCCCTGCCCCCGCCCCTGCTCCTGCCCCTGCCCCTGCCCCTGCCCCTGCCCCCGCCCCCGCCCCTGCTCCTGCCCCTGCTCCTGCCCCTGCCCCTGCCCCTGCCCCTGCCCCTGCCCCTGCCCCTGCCCCTGCCCCTGCCCCTGCCCCTGCCCCTGCCCCTGCCCCTGCCCCTGCCCCTGCCCCTGCCCCTGCCCCTGACCCCGCCCCCGCCCCTGCTCCTGCCCCTGCCCCTGCCCCTGCCCCTGCCCCCCGCCCCTGCTCCTGCCCCTGCCCCTGCTCCTGCCCCTGCCCCTGCCCCTGCCCCTGCCCCTGCCCCCCGCCCCTGCTCCTGGCCCCGCCCCTGCCCCCGCCCCTGCTCCTGGCCCCGCCCCTGCCCCTGCCCCTGCCCCTGCCCCTGCCCCTGCCCTGCCCCTGCCATTCCCACCCCTGCGTCACACCTGGGGCAGTGCGCAATCCTCCGCCCCTGCATACAGGTACAGCGCACCGCCTGTGGAGTTGCAAAGTGGCTCCAGGACCGCCAGGCCGACCTGCAGCGCAGCAGCTCAGCCTGCCGCCCTGACCCCCTGCCACCGGATACAACAGGCGTACCAGGATGCAAGCGCATTGTGCCAGCACGCCTTGGGCATGGACTGAGTGGCATGGCACCGCATGGTGCTCTTGTGAGCTGCAAAATGGCTGCAGCCCCTCAGGTGAGGCCACTGGGATGGCCCAGC
>JASKMD010000018.1:666095-731095 GCA_030144725.1 Haematococcus lacustris
GGCGCTCAGCTGAACAGGGGAGTGGAGTGGAGGGGCAAGGCTGGACACCCTATGCCAGGGCAAAGGGGTCGGGGAGGCGCATGCCAGGTCAGGGAAGGATGTGGGGTTGGGGTGTGGGGTGGGGTGGGGTGAGCCTCGCACTGGGGAGCAAAACGGCTGCAGCCACTCAGGAGCTGGGAGCCCAGCTGAACAGGGGAGTGGATGGGATGGGCAAGGCTGGACACCTGAGGCTTTGACAGAGCACCTTAGCTGCTGTCCCCCCAGCCTTAATGCCTGGCGCCGCTGTACCCCCAGGCGGCAGCCTGCAGGAGGTGGGCTCAGGCATTGGCCTGGTGCACAACACGGGGCTGTACGACACCGCGGTGTCAGGGGCCGAGTCAGGGAAGGATGTGGGGTGTGGTGTGGGGTGTTGTAATCCACGCTCTGGTTAGTGCATGAGTAGTGGGCACTGGGTGTGGGTATGGGTGGTGCAAGGGTGGTGGTGCGCCACGTGTTGAGGCAGGGTGGGGAGGGGGTTGGGGTGGGAGAGGGTTTGAGTAAGGGGAGGGAAGGGGCCAGGGGGAGGGGAGAGGAGGGGTGGAGCTGGTCTTTACTCACGGCTGTGGAGCTGAGGGCGTACAGGTCACAACACACGCCCAGGGCTGCTGCCGCCACAGCGGCCTGCTCGTAGAAAGCTGCGGTGCGGGAGTCCGAGTCCTGGGGCAGTGGTGGGCAGCAGTGGGCAGTGGAGGGCAATGGCAGGAAGGGGCGGGCAGCATGGGGCAGCAGTGGGCAGTGGAGGGTAATGGCAGGCAGGGGCGGGCAGCAGTGGGCAGCAGTGGGCAGTGGAGGGCATTGGCAGGAAGGGGCGGGCAGCAGTGGGCAGCAGTGGGCAGTGGAGGGCAGCAGGTGACAAGAAGTCACAGAGGGTCACAGGGGGATGGAGGGAAAGGAGCTAGGCCTTCTTCCTCGCTTTCCAGCTTCCCTCTTACTTCCTTGCATATTCCTGCCAGTGTTTGCCTCCTCACACCCTTACCTCTTGCCACACATTGGGGGCAGGGGCCCCCGCAGCCCCCACCCCCCCTGTTTTGCCTTCACCAGGATTTGAACCAGGGCCTGTTATGCGACCCGCACCAAAGTTGGGTGGCCCTGAAGCCAGGTGCGGCAGGGTGAGAAAATGAGAGGTTTTGCGTGAGCTCTTATTGCCCCACTATTGCCTCACTGCTGCCTTACTGCTGCCCTACTGTGCGACTGCCCTGAAACCAGGTGCGGTGTGGAGTACGTCTGGTCTGGTCTGGTCTGGTCTGGTCTGGTCTGGTCTGGTCTGGTCTGGTCTGGTCTGGTCTGGTCTGGTCTGGTCTGGTCTGGTCTGGTCTGGTCTGGTCTGGTCTGGTCTGGTCTGGTCTGGTCTGGTCTGGTCTGGTCTGGTCTGGTCTGTTTCAGATACCCAGTCAGCGGCAGTGTCAGTGCCACGACCAGGGCCAGTCTGACCTGAGAGGAAGGTCATGAGGTGCACCGGGCTCTGTGTGGCCGGCAGTGCCTCCTGCAGGCCCGCCAGGGCGCCTGGCTCCTGGCTCAGTGAGGTGTCAGTGGAGGTGAAGGGCGGCTGCATGACGGCCTGCACAGCTGGGTGCAGGGGTGGGGTGGGGTGGGGTGGGGTGGTGTGGTGTGGTGTGGTGTGGGGTGGGGTGGGGTGGGGTGGGGTGGGGTGGGGTGGGGTGGGGTGGGGTGGGGTGGGGTGGGGTGGGGTGGGGTGGGGTGGGGTGGGGTGGGGTGGGGTGGGGTGGGGTGGGGTGGGGTGGGGTGGGGTGGGGTGGGGTGGGGTGGGGTGGGGTGGGGTGGGGTGGGGTGGGGTGGGGTGGGGTGGGGTGGGGTGGGGTGGGGTGGGGTGGGGTGGGGTGGGGTGGGGTGGGTGGGGTGGGGTGGGGTGGGGTGGGGTGGGGTGGGGTGGGGTGGGGTGGGGTGGGGTGGGGTGGGGTGGGGTGGGGTGGGGTGGGGTGGGGTGGGGTGGGGTGGGGTGGGGTGGGGTGGGGTGGGGTGGGGTGGGGTGGGGTGGGGTGGGGTGGGGTGGGGTGGGGTGGGGTGGGGTGGGGTGGGGTGGGGTGGGGTGGGGTGGGGTGGGGTGGGGTGGGGTGGGGTGGGGTGGGGTGGGGTGGGGTGGGGTGGGGTGGGGTGGGGTGGGGTGGGGTGGGGTGGGGTGGGGTGGGGTGGGGTGGGGTGGGGTGGGGTGGGGTGGGGTGGGGTGGGGTGGGGTGGGGTGGGGTGGGGTGGGGTGGGGTGGGGTGGGGTGGGGTGGGGTGGGGTGGGGTGGGGTGGGGTGGGGTGGGTGGGGTGGGGTGGGGTGGGGTGGGGTGGGGTGGGGTGGGGTGGGGTGGGGTGGGGTGGGGTGGGGTGGGGTGGGGTGGGGTGGGGTGGGGTGGGGTGGGGTGGGGTGGGGTGGGGTGGGGTGGGGTGGGGTGGGGGTGGGGTGGGGTGGGGTGGGGTGGGGTGGGGTGGGGTGGGGTGGGGTGGGGTGGGGTGGGGTGGGGTGGGGTGGGGTGGGGTGGGGTGGGGTGGGGTGGGGTGGGGTGGGGTGGGGTGGGGTGGGGTGGGGTGGGGTGGGGTGGGGTGGGGTGGGGTGGGGTGGGGTGGGGTGGGGTGGGTGGGGTGGGGTGGGGTGGGGTGGGGTGGGGTGGGGTGGGGTGGGGTGGGGTGGGGTGGGGTGGGGTGGGGTGGGGTGGGGTGGGGTGGGGTGGGGTGGGGTGGGGTGGGGTGGGGTGGGGTGGGGGTGGGGTGGGGTGGGGTGGGGTGGGGTGGGGTGGGGTGGGGTGGGGTGGGGTGGGGTGGGGTGGGGTGGGGTGGGGTGGGGTGGGGGTGGGGTGGGGTGGGGTGGGGTGGGGTGGGGTGGGGTGGGGTGGGGTGGGGTGGGGTGGGGTGGGGTGGGGTGGGGTGGGGTGGGGTGGGGTGGGGTGGGGTGGGGTGGGGTGGGGTGGGGTGGGGTGGGGTGGGGTGGGGTGGGGTGGGGTGGGGTGGGGTGGGGTGGGGTGGGGTGGGGGAGGTTGCCCCACCTGCAAATACTGCAGCACCCCCAGCAGCGCTGGGCCCAGGCCCCTGCCATGGCGGCTGCTGCTGCGGGCCATGCCATGCTGATCAGGGGGCTGCAGCCATCCTGCCAGACTCGCACCCTGCAGCAGCAGCAGTAGTCGAGGTGCAACTTCCACCCTGACCCTTGCCCTTCGTTCGTTCGTGCCCTTGCCCATGCCTCATGCTGGTCCTGGGCCCAACTCTACACACAAACGCCGTCGTGGACCGAACATGGAAGCATAGAGGCGTGAGTACATTCAAGCATGGAGCGGGAAGAAGATGGACGACAGGAAGGAAAGAAGAAAGGAAGGAAGAGAACAGGAGATGAAAGACGAAGGAAGAAAGTAAGAGGAAAGGAAAGCCAACACACCAGAGCTCTCCACCTGCCGCCCATCTACAGGCATTGACAGAGGAAGCCGTCCCTTCCCTTGCCACCCCTCAGGTAGCAATCCATGCCCCATGCTGTGCCTATTTCCCCACTGCTCGCCACTCTGCTGCCCCTGATGCCATGGATCAGGCGTGGTGTGCAGCCAGGAGTGGTGTGCTCCCTCTTTCCCTGTCACCCTCCCGGCATTGACTAGGCCAGGGCAGGTGCAGACCCACATTGGCGTGCTCCGGGCCCTGCTCAGCCCCTAGGCCGTCCCCCTGCTCCCCGCCCCTGTCCCGCTCCACACAGGGGTCAGGGGCCAGCTGGTCCAGGGCGCCGCTGATGGACTCCTTGAACTGCCCCACAGGGGCCAGCAGCGCATGCAGCGGCATGACCTGGCAACGTAGGGGTAGGGGCAGGAGCCGGGGGGAGGGAGCAGGGGTCAGGGTGCGGATGAGGGTGGGAGGGCAAGGAGCTGCAGGGGGTGGGGGTGGAGGGTCAGGGTCTGGGGCAGGGTCGGGGTCAGGGCCAGGGTGTGGAAGAGGGCTAGAGGGCTAGAGGGGAAGGGCGAGGACCTCAGCAAGGCAGGGACAGGCTGAGGGCAGGGGTGGGTCAGCAGGAGGGGGATGCAAGGGAGGAGCAGCGTGAGAGTGGCAGAGGTGGTTACAAGCAAAAAGCAGAGAAGAGGAGGGGCGGCAAGGTATGGCTGAGGCAGCCTGTGTGTATGCTGAAGATGGCTAGGGGCAAGGGCGGGGGTCGAGGGTCAGGGAAGGGGATAGGATCAGGTGTCAAGGTCAGCATTAGGGAGAAGAGGCAGCAGGGAGGGGTAGGGGGTGTGGCATTAGGGAGAAGAGGCAGCAGGGAGGGGTGGGGGGTGCGGCATTAGGGACAAGAGGCAGCAGGGAGGGGTAGGGGGTGCGGCATTAGGGAGAAGAGGCAGCAGGGAGGGGTGGGGGGTGCGGCATTAGGGACAAGAGGCAGCAGGGAGGGGTAGGGGGTGCGGCATTAGGGAGAAGAGGCAGCAGGGAGGGGTGGGGGGTGCGGCATTAGGGAGAAGAGGCAGCAGGGAGGGGTGGGGGGTGCGGCATTAGGGACAAGAGGCAGCAGGGAGGGGTAGGGGGTGCGGCATTAGGGAGAAGAGGCAGCAGGGAGGGGTGGGGGGTGCGGCATTAGGGAGAAGAGGCAGCAGGGGGGGGTGGGGGGTGCGGCATTAGGGAGAAGAGGCAGCAGGGAGGGGTGGGGGGTGCGGCATTAGGGAGAAGAGGCAGCAGGGAGGGGTGGGGGGTGCGGCATTAGGGAGAAGAGGCAGCAGGGAGGGGTGGGGGGTGCGGCATTAGGGACAAGAGGCAGCAGGGAGGGGTGGGGGGTGCGGCATTAGGGACAAGAGGCAGCAGGGAGGGGTAGGGGGTGCGGCATTAGGGAGAAGAGGCAGCAGGGAGGGGTGGGGGGTGCGGCATTAGGGAGAAGAGGCAGCAGGGAGGGGTGGGGGGTGGGGCATTAGGGAGAAGAGGCAGCAGGGAGGGGTGGGGGGTGCGGCATTAGGGAGAAGAGGCAGCAGGGAGGGGTGGGGGGTGCGGCATTAGGGAGAAGAGGCAGCAGGGAGGGGTGGGGGGTGCGGCATTAGGGAGAAGAGGCAGCAGGGAGGGGTGGGGGGTGCGGCATTAGGGAGAAGAGGCAGCAGGGAGGGGTGGGGGGTGCGGCATTAGGGAGAAGAGGCAGCAGGGAGGGGTGGGGGGTGCGGCATTAGGGAGAAGAGGCAGCAGGGAGGGGTGGGGGGTGCGGCATTAGGGACAAGAGGCAGCAGGGAGGGGTGGGGGGTGCGGCATTAGGGACAAGAGGCAGCAGGGAGGGGTAGGGGGTGCGGCATTAGGGAGAAGAGGCAGCAGGGAGGGGTGGGGGGTGCGGCATTAGGGAGAAGAGGCAGCAGGGAGGGGTGGGGGGTGCGGCATTAGGGAGAAGAGGCAGCAGGGAGGGGTGGGGGGTGCGGCATTAGGGACAAGAGGCAGCAGGGAGGGGTGGGGGGTGCGGCATTAGGGAGAAGAGGCAGCAGGGAGGGGTGGGGGGTGCGGCATTAGGGACAAGAGGCAGCAGGGAGGGGTGGGGGGTGCGGCATTAGGGAGAAGAGGCAGCAGGAAGGGGTAGGGGGTGCGGCATTAGGGAGAAGAGGCAGCAGGGAGGGGTGGGGGGTGCGGCATTAGGGAGAAGAGGCAGCAGGGAGGGGTGGGGGGTGCGGCATTAGGGAGAAGAGGCAGCAGGGAGGGGTAGGGGGTGCGGCATTAGGGAGAAGAGGCAGCAGGGAGGGGTGGGGGGTGCGGCATTAGGGAGAAGAGGCAGCAGGGAGGGGTGGGGGGTGCGGCATTAGGGAGAAGAGGCAGCAGGGAGGGGTGGGGGGTGCGGCATTAGGGAGAAGAGGCAGCAGGGAGGGGTGGGGGGTGTGGCATTAGGGAGAAGAGGCAGCAGGGAGGGGTAGGGGGTGCGGCATTAGGGAGAAGAGGCAGCAGGGAGGGGCGGGGAGGTAAGGCTAGTCACCTCAGCCAAAGGAATGGCCAGTGGCCCGTCTTGGCTGTCTAGAGCATGCACCAGGCGCACGCTGCCCACTCCCGATCTCAGGTCATGCAAGCCAACCTGTGCCATGCAAGCATGCCAGATTCAGACCACTCACTCGACTCATACAAGTCAAATGAAAATCAGGGTTTAGAGCTGCGAGGGGCTTGGTTGAGGCCACAGACTGCCGCTTGGCCTCTGCTGGCATCGGGTTAATGGCATCGAAGCTGCAACCAGCCTTACAGCTCCAGCACGGGTCAAGCTGCTTCTACAGCTTGTACCCCTCACACATTCCCTGTCGGTCAGGTCCAGATGTCAGCTTCAGTAGTCTGCAATAGCCCCTGCCCTCACTCAGCACACTTCTCAGCGCTCCGTGTCAACCCCAACCACTGCTCACTCAGCTTCAGTCAGCTTCAGTAGTCTGCCTTTGCCCTTACTCAGCCCACTTCTCAGCAGTCAGTGTCAGCCCCAACCACTGCTCACTCAGCTTCAGTCAGTGGTGTGTCAGCTGCAGCAGGCTGCCAGGCTATGCCCCATCAGCATCTTCTGGGGGCTGCTAGGAACTGAGGAGGTCAGGGATCGGGGCCAGGGTCAGGGGAGAGGGGCTAAGGAGGTTGTGACTCCTTCAGCGAGGTGTGCAGCACGGGTGATGATTGTTGGGGTCAGGGGGCAAGGCCAACGTCGGGGTAAGGAGCCAAGTATGGGGTCCCAGGGGCAAGAGTCGAGGGTCAGGGGCCAAGTATGGTGGGTCAGGGGCCATACGTCAAGGATGAGAGGCCAGTGGTTGAGGGCCCGGGCGCCAAGGGTCGGGGAGCCAAGAGGGTGGGTCGGAGGTCAGGCCACGGTTGCGGCCTGACCTTGTTGGAGAAGGTGATGAGGCCAAACTGAGTGTAGGGGGGCAGCACCTCCAGTGCTGCCAGCAGGCCTGACCGCACCACCTCCAGGAAGTCCTCATCCCCGCTGACGTCCACCAAGGCCAGGTACACCGGGCAGGGGCCCTGGGCATCACCCTGGTAGCCCACGGGTCAGGGTCAGGGTCAGGGTCAGGGTCAGGGTCAGGGTCAGGGTCAGGGTCAGGGTCAGGGTCAGGGTCAGGGTCAGGGTCAGGGTCAGGGTCAGGGTCAGGGTCAGGGTCAGGGTCAGGGTCAGGGTCAGGGTCAGGGTCAGGGTCAGGGTCAGGGTCAGGGTCAGGGTCAGGGTCAGGGTCAGGGTCAGGGTCAGGGTCAGGGTCAGGGCCAGGGCCAGGGTCAGGGTCAGGGTCAGGGTCAGGGTCACCATCTGCACCCTTACTTGGGGCGATGGGCTGGCCGGCAGGGTGGCGTCCATGACGCATTCAAACACCTCACTGCGCAACTCTGGCAGCAAGGCCAGCGTCCCTGCATACCTGTCATGTATACACACACAGGCAGGCAGCAGTGTTGGGTTGCGAGCCATAGGTGTAGCAGCCAAAGCCATGGGCCCACCAAGTTGATGACGATGGTGAGGATGCTGTTGAGGAGAACAGGGACTTGTGGTGGCACTGCCGAGCAAAAGGGCTGGGCAGTGTTTATAGACAGGATGCAGAGGCCGGCAGTAGGGGCGAGGGGCAGCCAGGGGTGTGAGGGAGAGGGCAGCTAGCATCAAGGATGCTTGTGGAGCCGCCTCTGATTGCCCGGCGCCTGACCTCTTGCGGCATGTGTTTCGGATGTCGTTGATGCGGGTGCACACAGCGCACTGCCAGGTTGTGGCGTTCAGGTTGCAGTAGCGATTAATGTACCTGGGGAGGGCCACACAGAAGATGAGGGGCAAGCGTGCAGGGGCTGTGCGCGTGTGTGGGTGGGTGGGTGGGTGGGTGAGTGTGTGTGCTGGAGTAATCCTGAGAAAACAATGGCTTATTATGGCCTACTGCTGAGTCACAGCATCTGCTTCACAGCTGCCAGACTGTCGGTCTGGCTATGCCCTGCTGCCGCTGCTGCTGCTGCTGGTTTTGGCGCAGCTGCCCCTGCGGCTCTTGATGCTGCAGCTGCCACCCCTGCTGCTGCCTCTCTCGTGACTGCTCCCACTGCTGCAGCAGGTGGCCCCCTTGCTCTCCCCTCCCTCACTGCTCCTGCTGCTGCCAACCCTGCAGCTACACATCACTCCTAGGGGTTGCAGCTGCTGTTTCTACGTGCGTCATGCTCACGCGTAGCATGAGGCGCATCGAGGCACATGGCCAAATGGCAGCTCCTCCTCGTTGGGGGTCTTAGGTATAGGGGCAAGGGGTTGCACAACAGCACTGAAAGGCAAGCCAGTAGCCTCCTTCACCGCGGCTGTAAACAACAACACCCGCTAAATCTTGGTGTGGCACGAGGGCTGTAGGGATTGATACTTGTAATCATACTTCAGCTGTCTCGAGCCATCTCGAGCCTGTCGCGCACCTGTCGCGGGGAAGCGGCCTAAGGTCAGCTGCATCATCTTTGTGCGGTCATCGGTACAATGCACACTGCGATCTAATCTCTAATGGGGTGCATGTCTACACTCTATGGTATTTCTTGCCTGCTGCATAGCATTCCTCCATATGCCACTATCCACGTTCTACTGTTACGTTAAAAACATTTCTTCCTACTCCAACACAGGCTGCGAGCTCACTATTGCAAAGGCTTCTGTCTAATTCCCACTTCAGCTCCGCCTATCTGTGGTGTGTGCGCTAGGGCGTTCCCGGCCAGATATTAATAATACCCAGGTATTAATACCCTGAGGAATTTGAACGAGATATTAATACCTCACCGGCCCACCGGCGGCACCCATCAGCGCCACGAGCGCTATGGCTACGCCTGTCAGTCCTACACCCGACACCCAAGACCCACATCCTCCAGCCGAAGCTAGTGGCTGGACACAACAGCACAAGAAAAAGACAGTCTTTGTCCTTGACCTCTACAACCAGCTTAAGCAGAGCAATGCCGTGCGCGACACGTACCGGATAAAACTAGATGTAACCCAGAAGTTGGTCCTGCTCGTATGCCTCCTGTGCGGCGCGAATTTGTCGTGCTGCAACCTCAGCCACGCGCAATCTCAGCATGACAAGTACTGATTGTTGTCATGTCAAGTGTAGACTTAAGTGCTTACATGCCTACAGGTGCAACTCATCTCCAAGGTGCTCAGCGATTGCGGCAAGATTCGCAATGCTTTGAACTGTGCGCAAATGAGCAAGTACAACAAGGTTCAGGCTGTGGCCACGCACTGTGCCACACGCTTTGCCATCCTGTACCTCATCTGTGTCGATCTGAAGCGCAGCCAGGATGCCTTGGTCATGATGGTACATAGTGGCGAGTGGGAGACGTTACGGACAGCTTCTACCAACGCTTCTGTATTTGAGGAGTTGAAGTCACGTAAGTTTGTATAGTGCAGCTTCTGCTGGGCTAGGCTTGCTAATGCCTGTTGATGCTTGCTGCCTATGCCTCCTCCACCAGCACCCACACCTACCTAGCCCTACACCCCTACCCCGCCCCGCCCCGCCCCGCCCCGCCCCGCCCCGCCCCGCCCCGCCCCGCCCCGCCCCGCCCCGCCCCGCCCCGCCCCTTGCCCCTTGCCCCTTCCCACCCCCTGCAACTGCAGTAGATGTATGATGTGCAGCATCATGGTGGAGGAGGCTAGATGCCGTCATCCGCCTATTGAGACCCATAAGCAACGCCATCCACCGGCTTGAGGGTGATAAACCCTACCTTAGCCAGGTAAGAGTTACCAAGTAGTGTTTATGTACCAGCCGCAAGTGGGAGCACACAACAACACCAACACATGGCATCTTTGTTGCATGACAGGAACCCTTGCATTCTTTCTCTATACTAATGTAGAGCTTGTCTTTCAGGTCTTGAAGATCTGGGATGACCTTGTCGCACATGCCAAGAACTGGGTATCAGAACTAGGACACCCGGGCGGTCTGGACAAGGTGGATGCAAGCTTTGTGCTTGGGGTGTCGAGGATTTTCAAAGACCGTGCAGTGAAGCACTGTCAGCCCGTGATGGCTGCTGCAAGGTGACTCTAACCTCGTCACCATTGTGGTGTGCTTTGGTGTCACACCCCACCCACACCCCGCCCACACCTGCCCACCCCCCCACACCTGTCCACCCCACCCACACCCCGCCCACACCTGCCCACACCCCGCCCACACCTGCCCACCCCGCCTTGCCCACGCCCCACCCCACCCACCCCACCCACACACTTATCATCCACACTTTAGCTAACACCTGCCCCACACCCTGAATGACAGCCTCACAGGTTCCCTTGCAGGTTGCTGGACCCCATTAACTTCTTTGACATGGGTGAACATGCTCAGCCCGTCCCTTCCTTCGACAGCCTCAGTGAGCAGCAGCAAGCAGACCTAGCACCGACAGTGTCGCGCCTAGCTGGTGCTTCAATTGGTGCAGCCATCCGGGAGCTTAATGCTTTTGAGAATGCTGAGTGGAACGCGGCCATGAAGAGGAGGGCCCAGTCAATGCTTCAAATGCAGACACTCCAACAGCCAACACAGCCAGGACAGCCCTCCTTCACTCCCATCGCCTCCATTGAGGCTCGCCAATCGTTCTGGAAGCTCCAAGCAGCACCACAGTTCCCCATCCTGGCCAAGGCTGCGCAGCGCTTGTTGTCAGCGCATGCTTCTACCGCAGCTGCAGAACGCAACTGGTCAATGTGGGGCCACACCTATCACAATGCTCTACGCAACAACTTCAGCGTGGAGGCTGCAAAGCGTGAAGTGTACCTGAAAGCTAATGTGCCGACAACCGACAGTGATGATGACACGCCAGCCGTCCAAGACACCCTGATTGACATCATGAATTGAGCATCAAGTAGAGAGGCGGGCTTTGTGGCTTGGTAGAAACGGCAGTGCAACGGTTGTGCATATTGAGTTGGTGTGGAATCCTTTGACATGATACTGGGCACATAGCATTCTCTAGGGTGTGTAAGAAGTGTGGTGTACATCTTAAATCGAGGGAAAATTTGGGTAGTTTTCAGTATTGACTGGACAATTTTCAGTACTGACTGGACAGTTTTAAGTACTGATTGGACAGTTTTCAGTATTAAGTGGACAGTTTTCAGTACTGACTGGATAGTTTTCAGTACTGACCAGACATTGTCAGTACTGAAAGGACATTATTCAGTACTGACTAAACTATATTCAGTACTGACTGAACAGTTTTCAGTACTGACTGGAACATTGTTCAGTCCGAAGGTGAGCATACCCCGACCCTGACAGGACTCGATCTAGGGACCTCTCGCACAAGTGCCACTTCCAGGTATTAATACCTCTAGTACCGGTATTAATACCTCTACTACCCAAAACAGCAGGCAGATATTAATATCGGGCACGCCCTAGTGTGCGCCTCCACCACTAGCTGAAGCTCCTACAGTTCTTGCTCACACACAGCCCCTGTGTGAGGGGATTTGTATTACATACCAGCTTATACCAATGTGCCAGTATACATGTATATAAGCTTCCTTTAACAGCATGTTGTTGGCTTGCAGCAGATGTGCGACATTGACATTTGACTTCGTTGGGTGGGTCGGACAAATGTTGTGGCACCTTTGAAACTCGGCACACTCACCAACAACGGATTAACGCATCAGAGAATCGTTTCACAGCTTTTGTCATAGCCGTACCTGTGCTGCGCTGCATGCATGATACTTCCATGCACATGTATGCATCATCGCCCAATGCGCTGCCTACCTGCTCACTATGCGATGCTGCACTGTATCTGAGAAGCTAATGTCACACTCTGCATGTGTGGAATGCGTGGGATGCAAATGGGCCTGAGATGTTGGCATAGCATAGCTCGGGCAGGGGCCAATGTCAAGTCCCACAGCCTGCCTGCCTGTCAACCGGGGGCAGGTCACACTTGCTAATCCAGCCGTGGATGTGATATCGCTGGCCATACAAGTCTGGGTTCATGAAGGGGAGTAGGGCCAGTAGCACGGCCTGCTCGCAATACTCTGTGCGGCTGAGCAGCCCGTGGCTAAGCTGGCCCACCGTGCCCATGCCTGAACCCAGCGAGGCCCGGCCAAACACCTGAAGGCAGGAGGAGGTCAAGGGCAGGGAGCAGGGCTCAGTGGGCAGGGAGCAGGACTCAGGAACAAGGGCTTGGGTAGGGCAGGGCAGGGAGCAAGCTAGGTTCAGGTGGCAAGGGGGCGTGAGCAGATGACCAAGGGGGCATATGCAGATGGCAGGGGCTGGGGTTTGAGGGGGTGGCCTGAGGGGGGAGGCCTGCAGTCAGGCCACCTCACATGTGTCATGATCACTGCATGTTGAGGGGAGTGCACAGCTGCAGCCTGGACCTGCACATAGACAGCCCCATGCAGCTGCCCATGGAACCCATGTGTCGCAGGCCAACATAGTGAACGTGGTCTGGTGCAAGGGTGGTAAACGAGGGCGTGTAGCCAGGTTCAATGGCTGCTTTTGCGTTGCAGGGGACCCTACAGGTAACAGTGCCACCTGGCAGGCCAGGATGGCAAGCACCAAGATGGCACGGTTCGCGTGTTGTGGCGCGAGCATGCATCTAGTGGTGACCAACGCACCAGGCTGTCATGGCACTCAGCGGCAGGACTGGCAGGAGCTGGTGTGCTTGCATTGCAGGTGGACATAGGAAGCTCAGTCTGATGCCACGAGTTTTGCACAGTTAGTCCCTGTGCCACCCCTGCTCCAGCCCTGCCCCTGTAGCCCCTACCCCTGCTGTCGCCCCTGCTGCTGTAGCACCTGCTGCTGCAGCCCTGCCCCTGTAGCCCCTACCCCTGCTGTCGCCCCTGCTGCTGTAGCACCTGCTGCTGCAGCCCTGCCCCTGTAGCCCCTACCCCTGCTGTCGCCCCTGCTGCTGTAGCACCTGCTGCTGCAGCCCTGCCCCTGTAGCCCCTACCCCTGCTGTCGCCCCTGCTGCTGTAGCACCTGCTGCTGCAGCCCTGCCCCTGTAGCCCCTACCCCTGCTGTCGCCCCTGCTGCTGTAGCACCTGCTGCTGCAGCCCTGCCCCTGTAGCCCCTACCCCTGCTGTCGCCCCTGCTGCTGTAGCACCTGCTGCTGCAGCCCTGCCCCTGTAGCCCCTACCCCTGCTGTCGCCCCTGCTGCTGTAGCACCTGCTGCTGCAGCCCTGCCCCTGTAGCCCCTACCCCTGCTGTCGCCCCTGCTGCTGTAGCACCTGCTGCTGCAGCCCTGCCCCTGTAGCCCCTACCCCTGCTGTCGCCCCTGCTGCTGTAGCACCTGCTGCTGCAGCCCTGCCCCTGTAGCCCCTACCCCTGCTGTCGCCCCTGCTGCTGTAGCACCTGCTGCTGCAGCCCTGCCCCTGTAGCCCCTACCCCTGCTGTCGCCCCTGCTGCTGTAGCACCTGCTGCTGCAGCCCTGCCCCTGTAGCCCCTACCCCTGCTGTCGCCCCTGCTGGAGCACCTGCTGCTGCAGCCCTGCCCCTGTAGCCCCTACCCCTGCTGTCGCCCCTGCTGCTGTAGCACCTGCTGCTGCAGCCCTGCCCCTGTAGCCCCTACCCCTGCTGTCGCCCCTGCTGCTGTAGCACCTGCTGCTGCAGCCCTGCCCCTGTAGCCCCTACCCCTGCTGTCGCCCCTGCTGCTGTAGCACCTGCTGCTGCAGCCCTGCCCCTGTAGCCCCTACCCCTGCTGTCGCCCCTGCTGCTGTAGCACCTGCTGCTGCAGCCCTGCCCCTGTAGCCCCTACCCCTGCTGTCGCCCCTGCTGCTGTAGCACCTGCTGCTGCAGCCCTGCCCCTGTAGCCCCTACCCCTGCTGTCGCCCCTGCTGCTGTAGCACCTGCTGCTGCAGCCCTGCCCCTGTAGCCCCTACCCCTGCTGTCGCCCCTGCTGCTGTAGCACCTGCTGCTGCAGCCCTGCCCCTGTAGCCCCTACCCCTGCTGTCGCCCCTGCTGCTGTAGCACCTGCTGCTGCAGCCCTGCCCCTGTAGCCCCTACCCCTGCTGTCGCCCCTGCTGCTGTAGCACCTGCTGCTGCAGCCCTGCCCCTGTAGCCCCTACCCCTGCTGTCGCCCCTGCTGCTGTCGCCCCTGCTGCTGCAGCCCTGCCCATGTAGCCCCTACCCCTGCTGTCGCCCCTGCTGCTGTCGCCCCTGCTGCTGCAGCCCTGCCCCTGTAGCCCCTACCCCTGCTGTCGCCCCTGCTGCTGTAGCACCTGCTGCTGCAGCCCTGCCCCTGTAGCCCCTACCCCTGCTGTCGCCCCTGCTGCTGTAGCACCTGCTGCTGCAGCCCTGCCCCTGTAGCCCCTACCCCTGCTGTCGCCCCTGCTGCTGTAGCACCTGCTGCTGCAGCCCTGCCCATGTAGCCCCTACCCCTGCTGTCGCCCCTGCTGCTGTAGCACCTGCTGCTGCAGCCCTGCCCCTGTAGCCCCTACCCCTGCTGTCGCCCCTGCTGCTGTAGCACCTGCTGCTGCAGCCCTGCCCCTGTAGCCCCTACCCCTGCTGTCGCCCCTGCTGCTGTAGCACCTGCTGCTGCAGCCCTGCCCCTGTAGCCCCTACCCCTGCTGTCGACCCTGCTGCTGTAGCACCTGCTGCTGCAGCCCTGCCCCTGTAGCCCCTGCTGCCGTGGCCCCTGCTGCCGTGGCCCCTGCTGCTGTAGCACCTGCCCCTTTTGTCACTCTTTGCTCTTGTTATGCCACTAGCCCTGGCGCACCTTGGCATCAGCATGGCCAAGCTCCTGACCCAAGTCCTCAACCAGCTCAGTCAGGACGTCTGGGAGCACGAAAGCAGCGCTGCGGGCTACACTCTCCGCGCCTGTAACACACGGAACAGGCAGCCACACCAGGTTCACAACTGCCCTTACTAATGAAAAAGTACCATCACTCCCTGATCCTGACCCTACTCTGACTGCTCAGACTAGGGACGCTGTCTTGCCTTGCATGACAGCTGTCCTTTTCAAGCAGCTGCATGGCACACAGCAGGAAGCGCCGCCTACATGGACAGAGGCCATCTCTTGGAAAGCAAGGGAGAGTAGCATTGGAAGGAGAACTATACACTGACTGGAAGTGGGCAGGAGAAGTGTGGAGGTGGTGTGCGAAGGTGTGCAGGGGCGTGTGGAGGTGCTTTGGGCTATCTCTAGCAAGCAATTGTTAAAAAGTTGAGCAGTCGTGCACAGGTGATACGGTGTTGAACTACTCAGGAGCAGCTTGCCCAGCCACACTATCATGTTCATGCGCCACTTGCCATGGCACGCTGCATGCTGGGCATGCACTACCTTCTCACACTCCCACACTCCTGCTTGATGTGTGTGTGGCACACCTGTGGATCCATGCTCAGCGACTGCCCATGCAAAGCACTCCATTTTCCCGTCCACTGGCCGTCTGCCTACGCCCCCCTCAATGGACACAAGCAGGGTGTTGGGCTGGGTAACCTTTGCAGCCCGGGCACTGCAGATGCGGTTGCGCGCGCTGCAATGCCAAGCACGGCTCTCGCATTGGGAGCTCATTGACAAGGCTGTCCAGCTCAACAAAACTTATTCAACACAGAACAACATGTTGGGCTGTGGGTAGGGTAGAGACAAGTCTGTCCAGGCTTGACCAAGGCAGCATGGACAGCAGCAAGCTGACAACACAATTGGCTGTAAACCAGTAAACAGTGCCTTTGTTTAGGCTTTTGTGTCCAGGGTTAGGGCTTTCCCCCGGCTGACATTTTTGCTGCTGCCATGCAACTTCTCGATTCTACAGCCTACAACCTACAGCCTAAAGCCTACAGCAAGAGTTGTGAGTAGACACGGGCTGCGAGCTTATGATTGATGATGATAGAGAGGCAATGGACCAGCCAGGGTGTGAGCTGCAAGTCAAGCTCAAGCTCACCCTTGAAGTGTTTCCTCGTCACCGATGGGCTGCGGTGAGACTCCGCTTGCGGCTTGAACGGCAATTACAACGGGAGCCTGGACCCCGAAGGCTCGCGCAAATGCACGACGCACAGCGGAAACTTTTACAGGGTTTGTAGAAGCGACGACGACGCTTGGTGGAAAATCGGAATGCGCCGGGGGTAGGGAGCATCTAATCGCCCTTAGCGCGCCTCGAGAGGGCAACGCCGTACCGCTTAGCTTTGGCATCAATCAAAGGCGTTACATTGGCATTGCCATTGGGCGGGCTGAAGCCTTGATCGTATGGTCATGTGCTTGTCGGAGCAAGCACAAAAACATAAATAGGTAAAAAACATTGTGTATTTCATCGCAGGAATAGTTACTTGGTCTGTTTTAGGGCAGTGACTGTGGACCCGGGCAAGACAAACATGGCCACGGTGGCGCACGAGGAGCGCAGCGCTGCCGGCACAGTAGCCGGGACAATACCTACCGGGACAGCGGCATCACGCGGCAGGCCCAGGCGACCAAGACGTGGCTGGCCCAGGTGAAGCCGCAGCTCAAGGCCCTGTCGCAGGTCAGCAGCAAGCCCAGCTCGCTGGCCTCGTACCGGCAGTTCACCGAAGCCGTCTTGGCGACGTACAACGCCATGTGGGCCGAGGTCTCCAAGCCAATGCCCAAGTTCCGGCTGTAGAGTGGGCAAGAAGCGCGAGGTGGCAAGATTCTGGTCCAAGGTAAGGCCAATTAGTAGTAGGCCTGTGAACTAGGCAGTAGCCAACCTAACCTTACAACCTGGCCTGCTGTTGCTGAACCGGGCCTTACACATGTGTGCCATTTGTCTTATGTGTGGCTGCGTTTCATCAAGCAGGCCAAGCAGCGGTGGCCAGACCGTCCCCTGGCACTGGCCTATGGGGATGCTGGCTTCAATGGCAGCGGCACCGTTGGCTGCAGGGGCGTCAGCCAGATGCTGAAGAAGGCGGTGAGGCAGTTCCCAGCTGGACGAGTGCTCATGGTGGATGAGTTCCGCACAAGCCGGGTCAGCTCAACCTACAGCAACCTCAGTGAGGCCCTCCCTGGGCAGCCGCCTGAGTCATTCAGGTGAGAGGGTCAAGAGAGGTCAAGAGGGGTTGGTCGTGTTGGGAAATGGTGGAGTCAAGGTGGCGGGGTAGGGTCAAGATAACGGCTCATTGGACACCCTCCAGCACTGCTGCTCTGCTCTGACACTGCCCTCTGGAGGCAGCAGCCTGAGGCAGGCCCTCTGATGCTCTGCAAGGCCGCAGGGCCGCAGGGCTGCAGGGGAGGACCCCGCCGCAGGTGAGCAGGGCGGCAGGGCGGCAGGGCAGCAGGGCCGCAGGGCTGCAGGGGAGACCCCCGCCGCAGGTGAGCAGGGCGGCAGGGCGGCAGGGCCGCAGGACAGCAGGGCAGCAGGGCGGCAGGGCAGCAGGACAGCAGGGCATCAGGGCGGCAGGGCAGCAGGACAGCAGGGCAGCAGGGCGGCAGGGCAGCAGGACAGCAGGGCATCAGGGCGGCAGGGCAGCAGGACAGCAGGGCATCAGGGCGGCAGGGCCGCAGGACAGCAGGGCAGCAGGGCGGCAGGGCCGCAGGACAGCAGGGCAGCAGGGCGGCAGGGCAGCAGGACAGCAGGGCAGCAGGGCGGCAGGGCGGCAGGGCCGCAGGGCGACAGGTAAAAAACATTTTGTATTTCATCGCAGGAGTAGTTACAATTGCTACGCAAACACTCTGTCAAGCCACGCCATATGTTCAGCCGCAAACCGCCGCATCTCCTCCCTGCACGCGCAAGCTGGGTTGCCGTGTACTTGACGAACGGCTTGGTCGCAGTTGCTTGCCTACTGGGGCAATGCCTGTAGTCGTGACGGTGCCAATCTCCGCTCCATATGTAGGCATCCACCATGTCGTCCTCACATTCGAGCCAGCAGGTACTGCAGGGTGCCTCGTTGGCTGGTCTGGCGTTGCGGTGGCTTATGCTGTGGCTTTTGCCGCGGTTGGCTTTGCCGTGGGTGTTGCCAGGAATCCCCTTGCCACCCATGGTACGACAAGGACGCAAGGGCCCACTCCAGGCAGGCTGACCAGCTGGGAGCACTAAGGAGTGGAGTTGGTCAGAGGGGGGGGGGGGGGGCAACGCCACCATGGCGGCCACCAAGGCAGCCGGTGTGGTGTCGTGGCCCTTGACCTCCATCATCAAGCTGACCATGACGGCATTGCCATGGTCACCTGCGCACACACACCATGAACAGTGCACACATCACACGGGCTGCCTTGGTGAGACACACACACACACCCACACACACACCCCACACCCACTTGGCACGGTATGCTGCAACACGCTCTTGTCTTGTTGGCATAGCACACCCATCATCACGGGTGTGGGACCTTCCATATAGTCAGGCACTTTCCCGCCTTTCCAATGGTGTGTGGCCATTCCGCGTTGCCGATGTACCTGGACCCGGATGCCGGACGGCTCTTGATTGGATCCGCATGCATTATGGATCGGTTGTTTCCACGCCAAGGCAGCCGCTGTAGGAAGGTAAAGGATGTCTGTAGGGCAGTCAGTTGATCTGGGTTAGGGCAGTGGCTGGGCGTGGACCCGGGCAAGACAAACATGGCCACGGTGGCGCACGAGGAGCGCAGCGCTGCCGGTGTCCGTGTGGCAGAGATCGCTCACAACCGGACAATACCTACCGGGACAGCGGCATCACGCGGCAGGCCCAGGCGACCAAGACGTGGCTGGCCCAGGTGAAGCCGCAGCTCAAGGCCGTGTCTCAGGTCAGCAGCAAGCCCAACTCGCTGGCCTCGTACCGGCAGTTCACCGACACCGTCTTGGCGACGTACGACGCCATGTGGGCCGAGGTCTCCAAGCCAATGCCAAGTTCCAGCTGTATTGTGGCAAGAAGCGCGTGGTGGCAAGGTTCTGGTCCAAGGTAAGGCCCATTAGTAGTAGGCCTAGGAGCTAGGCAGTGGCCAACCTAACCTTACAACCTGGCCTACTGTTGCTGAACCAGGCCTTACACATGTGTGCCATGTGTCTTATGTGTGGCTGCATTTCATCAATCAGGCCAAGCAGCGGTGGCCAGACAGTCCTCTGGCACTGGCCTATGGGGCTGCTGGCTTCAATGGCAGCGGCACCGTTGGCTGCAGGGGTGTCCCAGTCAGCCAGATGCTGAAGGAGGCGGTGCGGCAGTTCCCAGCTGGACGAGTGCTAATGGTGGATGAGTTCGGCACAAGCCGGGTCAACTCAGCCTACAGCAACCCCAGTGAGGCCCTCCCTGGGCAACCACCTGAGCCCTTTAGGTGAGAGGGTCAAGAGAGGTCAAGAGGGGTTGGTAGTGTTGGGAGATGGTAGAGTCAAGGTGGCCGGGTAGGGTGAAGATAACAGCTCAAGGAACAATATTACTAATATGCATTGCCCCATGTGTCCATGCAGGTGGTTGCGGCCACTAGACAGCAAGGCAAAACGATCCCAAGTCCGGGGCCCAACAAGCAACAACATTAGGTAAGCACTAGCCAGACACTGCACATGCCTGACACTGCACTTTGATTTGACTAGCCTAGATCTAGGCTAGATCTAGGCTAGATTGCGCTCCCTACACCCATGTGCAGGTTCTATGACCGGGCCGTATCTGCTGCGCTGAACATTCGCCGCTGTGCAATCGGCCCAGGACCACGTCCCACTGAGCTGTGCAGATGGGAAGGCCATGCAAAACCCAGGTAGGCCAGGCCAGGAGTGGGTGTACTTGCCCGACAAGGCCCTGCTGCGCAAGTGGCGGCGCAAGGGGCGGGAATAGCCAGCTACAACAAGTCAACCCCAACATAAGAAAATGCTAAACCCTTCGCAAAGGGGATGTGTGTGAGTAAGAGCTAGAAGAGTAGGGTAGAGCTCTTGCGTGTAGTAGACCTGGAGGCACACACACCAGAAGGCTGAGCTGAAGTTGGCATTGGGCACACTAGTAGTAGCCTTAGCGACAATGAGCTCGCAGCCTGTGTTTGATTACAACTCGTGCTTTATTTAGGTGTGGCATGAGGGCTGTAGGGATTCAAAACTTGCGATCTAATCACGATGGGGTGCATGGCTACACTCTATGAGATTTCTTGCCTGCTGCATCTACGTTCTACTGTTACGTTGGATGCCACTATCTACGTTCTACTGTTACGTTGGAAGCACTTCTTATTACTTCAACAGGGGCTGCGAGCTCACTATGCAAAGGCTTTTGCCTAACTCCCACTTCAGCTCCGCCTATCTGTGGTGTGTGCGCCTGTGTCCCCTTTGTCAAGACTGCCATGATGGGTTGCATGCATGCTGCCATGGCAGGGGACGTTCATGTGGAAACACAGCAATCAGCAATCCACCAACGGTGCAATACAAAGTCACACTCCTCACTGCTTACATACAATGCTGCCTCTCATTCCCTCGCCGCCCCGCCTTGGCTTGGCTCCCGACACCACATCGGCCTTTACTGCCGCTGCCGCCACCCCAGGCAGTGAGGGGCCAGGCTGGTGAGGCTGTGAGGCAGCATCGGACACCCTCTAGCACTGCTACTCTGCTCTGACACTTCCCTCTGGAGGCAGCAGCCTGAGGCAGACCCTCTGCTGCTCTGCAAGGCGGCAGGGCCGCAGGGCTGCAGGTGAGACCCCCGCCGCAGGTGAGCAGGGCGGCAGGGCGGCATGGCCGCAGGACAGCAGGGCAGCAGGGCGGCAGGGCAGCAGGACAGCAGGGCAGCAGGACGGCAGGGCCGCAGGGCGGCAGGCTAGACATGAGGTGATTGGGGCTAGGGGCAGGAGGAGGAAAGGGCCAGCAAAGGGTGGCCAAAGGAGGAGTGCCAGCAAGTTTGGTTGGGGAGGGCAGTGTAGCGAACGGCTCCTCGAAGCCTAGCTCGCCTCCGAGTACTTCTGTACTGCAGTGTGACATGGTGGGCGAAAGGGGCAGGTGGGCCTTCGTGCACACCTGCTTCAGAGGTTCGACTCCTCGGGGGAAACGTTCTAAACCCTGGCCGTGTCACGCTGTAGGAACGAAGGTAGTTATCGGTTGTTGGCGTGGTGTCTTGCACGCTACATTTTGGTTTCCGACCGACGTTGGCTAACGTTACCTTCTCTTCCTGAGCGATATGACTGCTAACAAGGAACCTCCGCCTGGCGGAGACAAACGGGCTGAGCGTCCCGCTCCAGGGGGCCAGACTCCTGGTTCCCCGCCCCCAGCGACTCCAAGCACTGCAGCTGGAGCCCCAGCAGGAGTTCCTGTTGCAGCTGGGGCGCCAAATACTGGCACGGCACCTGCTGCCAACAATACGCCCTCTCTTTCTGCCGCAGCCCCTGTTTTCGCAGACGTTGAGAAGATCACAGGCCTACAGCCCGCTCAGGCGCTTGACCTGCTGAGATCTGTCCTGACCTCTCTGAACAGCATCGCCTCTGCTCAGCCTTCGGCTGCTACTGCCCCTCCCGCGACTACGCCTGGCGTTGGCCCTGTCTCGTATGCGGGAGCTGTCACGGCTGCGCCTCATCTCCCTGAAGTCGGCACTTCTGCTGCAGCAGCTGCGGCTGACGAGATCCAGAGGCTGCGCCAGCAGCTGGTGGGGGTGACTGCGCATCTGAATGCCGCCCAGAATGAAGCTGTCCGCGTTCGAGCTGAACTTTCGGAGATGGAGATGCTACAGGACCGCGTGAACTCGGTGGTGAGTGGAGAGCAAGGCGTTGCAGCTCTTCGCAGCCAGTCGGACAGGCCTGTTGCAAACCTGAACAGCGGCACATCTGCTGCATTGACTGCACTTGGTGCTACGCCAGCCTTGTCAGGCACTGTTGCACCTGGTGCGCCGCTGTCAGGCAGGCAGACACCTTTGTCCCAGGTTGCACCTCCAGCAAATGCGACACTTGCTGCGCCAGTCCCCATGTCCAGGGTTAAGATCCCAGGTCCTGACAAGTGGACGGACCAGTGCCTTGCCACTTCCCGTGTAGCAGAAATCTTCTGTGAGGAACCTGAGGTGCATTGTGCATATTTGCGCATAGACCCTGCTGATGCCTTGCCCAACTTCTTGACAGGCAAGGCCAGAGAGGTATGGTACCCTGCTACCAGGAATGCTCACATTCTTGCCCATGGCTCTAGGCCAACTTGGGCCCACCTGCGTGCTTCCTTTAAGGAAATGGCTGGTGATGACCTGCGTAATGAATCAGATATGCACCGCAGGAAGCTACTGGACCCCAATGCCTTGCGCATGTCACCAGGTTCAACCTTGAATGCGTACATTACTGATTTCAGGAACACGCTGACGGTGGCAGGATCTACCTGCATGGCACCAGCTATGCTGGTGGCCACCTTCATTAGGGGGCTCACCTCTGAGCTGCAATCATCTGTGGTGCATGATCTTGCCTTGATGCGTGAGCCCACCCTGAATGATGTCATTCAGGCTGCCATGAATGCCCAGAAAGTACTCTTTGCAGTAGCTACCAACCATGTGGGACGCCGTCCACCTGCTCCCCATGTGGCTGCCTTTGTGCCCCCTAAGCAGATGGACCGCATCAGGGGCGGTCCTGCTCCTGCTGGAGGACCAACCCGTCCTGTCCATCGTGGCACCTACTGGGACGTGTCCAGCAGCAGCAGCAGTGGAGGCCACCGTGGCAGTCGCCACAGCAGCCAAGGTGGGGGCCGCCATGCTGGCCGTGCTGCCCAGGCTCCCCCTACCACGGCCCCTGTGTGCCCAGCACCTGCTGCTGGCGGGTCCACCCTGCCAATTCCTGGCTATGCGTGCCATCACTGCTGGAACCCTAACCACTTCCGTGACTACTGCAACCTGAAGCATCTGCCAGCAGAGGAGGCTCGCCGCATCAGTGGCTACCCCCGCCCTGCTTCCCTGGGCCCACCTTCCCGCCATGCCAACCCTCCTGGGGATCTGCCCCCTCGGTCCCAGAAGCGAGACCGCAGCCCTCCCGGCAAGGGAGGCTGGAAGCAGCAAGGCAAAGGTGACCGGCGCCGTTGAGGCTTTGCCCAACCAGTGCGCCAGGCCTGTGTTGGTGCCTGTGGGACTGTGCCAGTGAATGAGGCATGTTTGCCAAGGGACAGTGCTGCAGACGATAGTGTTCTACACTTCTCGTTCTCTGGCAAGGTTCAGTCTTTGAACTGCCAAGTAGACTTGTTAGTTATGCCAGAGATGTTCTCTGCTTTTGATGTGTTAATGGGTAGCGACTGGTTGCAGTCCAATGGTGCTTTGCTGGATTACCTGGCACGTACAGTGACCCTGCAGATGTCAGCTAACAAGACAGTGCTCAAATGTGAGCCCACAGCGCCAATTTTGGCACCACACTGTGCCCATATCTTGGCCAAGCATAGTCATGCTACAGTGTCAGCCAAGGTTGCCTACAAGTGGTTGAGAAAAGGAGGCCAATCTCTGGTCGCCCTAATATCCTCTGAACCCGTCAACCCTACCCACTCCTACAATTTAGTCCCTGCGTTTGTCCCTGCGTTCTACCGACCTTGTCCGATCGGGCTGAAAATTTGATAGATGGTAGTTTGCAGAAAATAAAACATATTTTTCAGATAAAAAAGTTTGAAAAAATCAAAGGCGGCTGCGCTGTGGCCCTGGGGCGTAGGTGCAGGGATAAGTGCAGGGATAGGTTTCGGGCCACAGCGCAACAGCTTTTAAATTTTTCCAAATATTTTTCTTGAAAAATATGTTTTATTTTCTGCAAACTGCCATCTATCAAATTTTCAGCCCAATCGGACAAGGTCGGTAGAACGCAGGGACAAACGCAGGGACTAAATTGTAGGAGTGCCACCCCTCCAGCAAATCTGCTGTCCGTACACCCTTCCCCTTCTCCAGCAAATATGCTGTCCAATGACCCTGTCCCCCACTCCCATCCAATTACCTCACCCTCTGACAACCCCATCAATTACCCTACCTCTATACCTCCTGCCGTGGCAGCTAAGCTGACTACACTCATATCTGAGTTTGAGGACGTCTTCGCACCCTTCAACAAACTGCCTCCCCAACGTCCAGTGGGACACACTGTTGCGTTGGAATAGGTGCTCGCGAGATGTTAGGGGTGCACATCCGGTGCATTATATACCCACGTAACATTCCTCCCCGCCTATTGGGGTCCGTCCTCGGGCCCTTAGCTCTACAAGGCCTTGCCTTGGGCGTTTCGGTGCACACGAGTGAGCGAAACCCCATCCAGGTAATCTTTCTACCGGATGTGGGAGAGACACCACGCATTTTCCAAGGATCGAACCCGTGTCCTCTCGACACATTGGGTATCGGTCGGAAACCAATGTTGCGTTGGAATAGGTGCTCGCGAGATGTTAGTGGTGCACATCCGGTGCATTATATACCCACGTAACACACACCATCCCTCTCCAGCCTGGCTGTAAGCCACCAGCTCTGCCGTCTTATAAGATGAGCCAGCCTGAGCTGCTGGAGATGAAGAAGCAGGTCGCTGCTTTCCTGGAACAGGGCATCATAGAGCCCTCGTCATCACCCTATGCTGCCCCTGTCCTCTTTGTGAAGAAGAAGTCAGGTGAGTTAAGGATGTGCGTAGACTACCGGCAGTTAAACAAGATCACCTTAAGGGATCAGTACCCACTGCCTAGAGTGGATGACCTGTTTGACAGGTTAGCTGGTTGCACAGTGTTTTCATCACTTGACCTACAGGCTGGTTATCACCAGATTAGGATCCCTGATGAGGATGTGCCCAAAACAGCTTTCAGGACACCTACTGGCTTGTACCAGTTTAAGGTGCTATGCTTTGGATTAACCAACGCACCTGCCACGTTTCAACGTGTTATGAATAATGCCTTTGCTGATGTCATTAATGACTGTGCCCTGGTGTACATTGATGATATACTCATCATGTCCAAATCAGTTCCAGATCACTTCAATCATCTGAGGAGGGTCCTGGAGCTGCTGAGGAAACATCAGTTCCAAGCCAAACTGTCAAAATGTGAGTTTCTCAAAACTGCCTTGAAATTTCTGGGTCACATTGTCAGTGATCAGGGTATCGCTGTGGACCCTGATAAGGTGAAATCCATCACCTCCTGGCCAGTGCCACGCAGTTTAACTGCCATGCAGCAATTTCTTGGTGCTGCCAATTTTGTGCGCAAATTTGTTCACAATTTCAGTGCTATGGCAGCACCACTCACTGACCTGACTGGCAAAGCAGGCACTGAGTTTAATTGGCATAAATGGCCTGATGATAAATTACAAGCTTTCGATGCTCTCAAGCATGCTATCTCTAAGGTACCTCTACTTAAAATACCTGATATTACTAAGCCTTTCCAGGTTTACTGTGACGCCTCTCTGCAAGGTGTTGGAGCTGTGCTCATGCAAGAGGGTTACCCTCTAGCTTATCTAAGCAAAAAGCTGATTCCAGCTAAAAAGAATTACACCACTGGTGAGCAGGAATTACTTGCTATCATCACTGCGTGTAAAGAATGGCGATGTTACCTGGAGGGTGTTCCCTTCACTCTGTATACAGACCATAAGCCCCTAGTGGCCCTGAAAACACAGAAAGTCTTATCAAGACGGCAAACAAGATGGTTAGAGTTCCTCTCACGGTATAATTTTACCATAGAATACTTACCTGGTGATACCAACCCTGCTGATCCCCTATCACGCATACCTGATGCCCCTGTTACAAACCCTGTCATGGTTATGACCAGGAGCAGGAAGCGTCATTTGGAGGGGGAGGAAGCTACCTTGCAGCAGCAGCCAGTAGAGCAGCAGCCGCAGCAGGTGCCACAGCCACAGTTGGTGCTGGAGCAGCCCTTACCCCCACCTCCTGTGCCTTTGCACCCTCTACATGCTGTCAATATGACAGAGCAGTTGCTGGCAGCGTATGCAGCAGATGAGGCTTTTGCCAGCATGGTGGATCAATATGATCAGGATCAGCATGGGCTGTATCGCACCAGAGAAAGGAACCAGATAGTGGTCCCTAACTGCCTAGAGCTCAAAACCAGAATATTGGTGGAGATGCATGACGCGCAGTTTGCAGGTCATGTGGGCATCACCAAGACGCTGGAGCGTATCTCCAGGCTGTTCTGGTGGCCTCGCATGAGGTCTGAGGTACGCCATTACGTGGCCAACTGTGATGCTTGCCAGCGTAATAAGTCTGTGAATACCAAGCCTGGTGGCCTACTCACGCCTCTGGCCATACCATATGATAGGTGGGAGTCTATTTCAATGGACCTGATCACCAAACTACCACCTGGTGAACATGGCTTTGATGCCATTGCTGTGTTTGTAGACAGGCTATCTAAAATGGTACATTTCGTGCCTTGCCGTGAGTCTATGAATGCTGAGGCCTTCGCCCGCCTATTTATTGATAATGTGGTTAAACACCATGGAGTACCCAGGGAAATCATCTCTGATAGGGGCTCCCATTTCACTAACCATTTCTGGGCGTCGATTATGACTATTCTTGGTGTAAAAGAATGCAAGTCTAGTGCCTATCATCCAGAGTCTGATGGTCAGACTGAGAGGTACAATCGTACCCTGGAGGAAATGCTTCGCCATTACATCTCCCCTGCCCAGTCTGACTGGCCCTTCTTCCTATCTCTGGCTGAGTTTGCTGTCAACAATAGTTGGCAGGAGTCCATCCAGTCCACGCCGTTTCTGGTCAATACTGGCCAGTCACCTCTGACACCTGCCCTGCTGGAGCTGCCTGGTGAAGTGTACTGCCCTACTGCCAGGAGACTGTCTGAGTGGTGGCAAAGCAATGTCAAGCAGGCCCGTCACTTCATGGAGCTGGCTCAGCGGCGGCAGGCCCATCTGGCCAACAAGGGACGCAAGGAAGTGGAATACCACACTGGTCAGTTGGTGCTTCTCAGCACTAAGAACCTCAGGATGAAGCCAGGTAAGGCTAAGAAGCTACTGCCTAGGTTCATTGGGCCTTTCAAGGTGCTAGAGCATGTAGGTCCTGTTGCTGTTCGCCTTGACCTGCCACGAGCCATGGCGCGCATGCACCCTGTGTTTCATGTGTCTCTTCTGAGACCCTACACCAGTGAGCATCCTCACTTGCCTCCTCCTGTGGAGTGGTTGGATGAGGCGCCTCTGTATGAGGTTGAGAAGTTGCTTGCCCATCGAGGCGTACGTGCTGGTAAAGCACGCGGCTACTTAGTCAAGTGGCAGGGTTATGATGACTCTTACAACACATGGGAGCCAAGGAATAACCTTGTGAATTGCCAAGAAGTGTTGACTGCATATAATGCAGTGCATGGTTTGTCCTAGCATCACTAATTAGTGTTGCGAGTCCTCGTGTTCTCACGAGGGCGGAACGTTTCCTCTTTGGAGGGGGAGGAATGTAGCGAACGGCTCCTCGAAGCCTAGCTCGCCTCCGAGTACTTCTGTACTGCAGTGTGACATGGTGGGCGAAAGGGGCAGGTGGGCCTTCGTGCACACCTGCTTCAGAGGTTCGACTCCTCGGGGGAAACGTTCTAAACCCTGGCCGTGTCACGCTGTAGGAACGAAGGTAGTTATCGGTTGTTGGCGTGGTGTCTTGCACGCTACAGGCAGGGCAGAAGGGAGGGTGCCCCACATGGGCAGCATGGATCCTTTCAAGCATTGGATCCTGCAAGAAAGCTCCACAGTGAGGGCATTGACATCACCTGAGACGCCTCCGCCTCCGATGCGGCTAGGAGTCACTAGCATTGTCGGTGGACGGGGCCGACTGCGAACAGCTAATGATGCGAATGATGACGAACAGTCACCCTCCTACACGTGGCCTAGGAGACCAGACAAGAAGGTACAACAAGGGCCGCTCCACAGTCTGAGGACGTATACTTATATATACTATATATATGTATCCAGCCCACGGCAGCCCATCACCATCGGCCAACATCCATGTAGCCTTTCTCCCCGCGCTCTCTGAAGTAGAGCCAGCTACTGCTGCCCTGGGTCGACGCCCTCCAGCCTAGCGTTGCACCTTATCACACAGGGATAGGCAGGACACACTCGCTGAACAGCTTAACAGCTGGCCATAGGACTCCTCTTCACTATGCCGTGAGTGCCTCCTCTCATTTACCAGCCACCATGCCGTAGCCTGACTGCTGACTCCACATTGTTCGCCTCTGCTGATTTCACTCCATTCAGTGCCGCCTCTCCATCACCCGCTCCCACTCAAATCATGCTGTAGTGCAGAGCAGCAGGGCGGCAGGATTGTGTCACCTCTCCATCACCCGCTGCCACTCACATCACCCACTGCTACTCACTTTGATCATTTTGAGTCACTGTGGTGGTCTCGCCATCTTCCCACAGCCACTGTGCTGTAGTGCAGTGCAACCGGGCAGCAGGGCGGCAGGACTGCCACCCAGCAGCAGGCTGTTGTCAACTGGGTTGCAGCGCAAGCTGCAGTGGCAAGTGGTGGCATGGGGCCTGTCAGCTGCTGCTCAGCACCACCACCTCACGCAACCACTGTTGCCAGCTCCACCTGCTTAGCGCTGCTGCTGCTGCTCCACCTGCTCCAACAGGAGGCTGAGGCTGCTAGGAGGCGGCAGTGGAGGCTGCCAGGTGCAGCGCAGCGGGTGCAGCAGCCGGCCAGCGCCCACATGACCTCATGGCACCCACACTGCCCGCACCCACCCCACCACTCCTACACCAGCTGCCACACTTGGCCAAGACAACCGTCAAACGGCCACTCTGCTCTGACTGTAGCCCCTCAGCCCCATGACACAGCAGCAGCAGCAGCAGCAGCAGGGTCGGTGGGTGTCAGGTCAGGGTAGGTTGGTGATAGGATGCTCAGCCCTTGGGCCTGCTGCAGTATGCACTGCCCAGCAGCTGCACTGCCCAGCAGCAGCAACAGCAGCCCTGCCAAGCAGCAGCAACAGCAGTAGTAGCTACTAGTAGCAGCAGCAGCCACCTGGCCCAGCTGACCCCTGCTGCATAAGGATACTACGCGCATCAATTGCCGTATCCGCACACACGCACGCTTATCCTACGCCCTGTCAGGAGGATGAGGAGCACAGATCTTGCGTTACATAAACTGCTAGAGAACTAGTTTAAGAGCGACATGTCACACTGAAACCTTTATCAAGCATGTCATCATTCACCAGTCCATAACCACCACACACGGAAGTCTGATGGGCTGGATGACAATCTCACAACACTCCCACTCAGACAGCACATCAGCCAAAGCACTAGAGACATGTCCACATGCACATCACAAGTCATGTTAACATGCACATCAGCCCCCCATCAGTACCCCACCACACGACACGTTTGCAGGCACACCTACCCCACGAGCCTGACTCCTTCTCTTCCTTCTCCTTATGATGAGGGCATCAGCGAGCAACGTTGCCCCACTCATGGCACACCTAGCACTCCACAACCTTAGCCGCTCCTGTGCTGGTCTCATGAGTGCCCTGCCGAGCTCCCACTGCTTTGCCATCCCGCACATGCAGACCATTCATTCTGCCACCCATACCATGCTCCGCCTACTTGCCCAACTCAGCCTCACACCGCAACACATGGGGCAGTGCTCTCTGAACTGTTGGCTGCTCCATAGGCCTGCTCCACCATAGGCTTGTACTCTGCAAGCAAGCCTCTTAGCAAAACAACAATCTCGTCCAAACTTTGACCACTGGTTGCTCTCAACCACCTTCCTCACGCCCGAGCGATGGACCTCACAAGCCATGCTCCCAGCTCAAACACCGCGGTTGTCTTGCTGCACTTCACCCACGGGCTCGGGCACTGAAGCCATCTTGCCCAGAACACATCACGGACGCAAGCACTGAAGCTGTCTTGCCCGGACCACTCCACGGACGCACGTACTGAAACGTTCTTGCCCGGATAACACCACGGACGCAGGTACTGAAACCTTCTTGCCCGGAACTCCTTGATGAGCTCAAGCACTAAAGCTATCTTGCTCGGAAAGACTGACGAGCTCAGGCACCTAAGCCTTCTTGCCCGGAACGCTCACTGCCCCCTATTCAAAATGGTCGACTGACACGGCACCACGGGCGAGTGGGCCCATAACCTGATGAGGAGCACAGATCTTGCGTTACATAAACTGCTAGAGAACTAGTTTAAGAGCGACATGTCACACTGAAACCTTTATCAAGCATGTCATCATTCACCAGTCCATAACCACCACACACGGAAGTCTGATGGGCTGGATGACAATCTCACAACACCCGTGTGCTCGCAGGATGCGGAGGTCGACGGGTCAGGCCGTGCTGAGGCCGTGCTGTCGGAGTCCAAAGCAAGGAGTACCCAAGAAGCTCCACGAGGCTGCGAGACCGAGCACCCTAGGCCAGCATAGCATGTGTTCATGCCATCATAGATTGCCTAGCCTTCGCAAGTGGGTTGGGGTAGTGAATCCGGTAGTGGTACCGGATGCTTGCTGCATGCAAACAGTTTGGAGAACAGATAACACAGCCCCTGCCCTGTAGTAGGGGAACAACTGTGCTGCATAAGGATACTATAAACGTTTGAGGAAGATGCTGGCCTTGCTGGATCAGGCCCCTCGACCTGAGTTGTGGCATGGCATGGCGTCGCTAGTAACCAGCACATCCGGCAGTGAGGGGCCAGGGTGGTGAGGCTGTGAGGCACTGCAACTCTAGCACTGCTACTCTGCTCTGACACTGGCTCATGGCCCCAGACCATGCCAGCAACAGGCCATGCAGGACCACACCATGGGCAACTGGCTCTGCTTGTGGCCCTACTCCCACACCCTGTTAGCCAGCTGGCAGCACAATGCTGCCTTTGAGCGCTGGTACACAGACGACAGCTTCATCTTGATCAGCATGGCCCGGTCATCCAGCAGTGTGAGCACAAACCTGACAGCGGCCCCCAATTACACTCATGCACACCCACAGGTGACAGTGCAGCCTCACACCACAAGCGCCCACAACCTGCATCTTGCTGCTGCAGGTGCCAGTGCAGGCACTCTTGCTGCAAGTGCTGTGTGGCCTCAGCCTGGCAGCTATGTGCAGGCAGTGCGGGTGTCCGCCTGGCTGACTGGCAGCAGCACTGACCAGGCTACTACAGGGGCTGGCTGCTGGCAGCAGTGGACACCCTCCCAGTGACACCCTCCTCCAGTGACCCAGTGACACAGTGACACCCTCCTCCAGCACTGCTGCTCTGCTCTGACTCTGAGCTGTCGGTCAACGTCTGCAGGCAGGCAACGACACAGCAGCCACAAGCGCCTCTGCCAGCAAATGTCGGCGGGTCAGCAGGGCGGCAAGGCAGCAGGTCAGCAGGGTAGCAGGGCAGCAGGTCGGCAGGTCGGCACGTCGACAGGGCAGCAGTGTAGCAGGTCAGCAGGTCAGCAGGGCGGCAGGGCGGTACGAATCAAAGGGCTGGTGTGGAATGGAGTTTATGATAGCCCACAGTGGGTTGTCCTGCAAGCCAAGCAAGCCATGAGCAGGAGCAGGACTGGGTCCAGGGCATAGGGCTGGAAGGGTGCAGGTGGGCAGGCTGCAGTGCAAGCCCCTGCCACCCCCCCTACCCCACCCTGCTGCTCCAGGCATGGCCTGCACGAGGCAGAGAGCACACCAGGCACCTTGCAAAGTAGACGAGGCACCTCCCAGCAGCACGCCCACAGTGGAGAGGTGTGGCCGGGCAGCAACCTGTGCGGCAGGCAGGTGGGGCCCTGCATCAGACTGCACCAGCTTAGGCCATGCCAATGTGAAAGTGATGAGGCTGCGCTGCGTACCCCTGCTGCGGCACACTGCGCAGATTGAGAGGTGGGTGTTGTAAGGTCAGCAGGGCCAGTCTGCAGGGCCAGGTGTACTTTGTGTACTTTAAGACCAGGCCTTGCCTTCATAGGGATCGGGATTCTTGTGTGATAGCATTGTACTAGCAGAGTAGCTGTACTGGCCTTACCCTAACCATAGCAGTGCTGGCTGGTCACAAGCTGGGAAACGGAATGAAGAGCAACTGAACAGTCGTCCTACCCCTCGTGTTACCTCCTTTTCATTGCCCAGCAGACTATCATGACAACCATTGCTCCCTAGCATCAGCAGCAGGCTGTGGCGTTGCATGCGCTGTGGCCGAGCTACTCATGGGGCCATGTGCCTTCACAAGGCGTTTCCCATGTTGTCTTGGGTTCTTCCCATGCAACCTCCCAGCCAGTGGCACATCGGCCTCAACACTTGAAACTTCAGTTTTAGCAACAACAAACAAACCTTGCCTGGCCAATACCGCAACGCATGGCTCAATGTGTGTGGTGACAAAGCTGATGTCATCAAGGATGATGCAAGCGTTGAAGCTGGTCCAGCCACGCATATCTTGTTGGTGTCATTGCTCCTCGGTCTTCTAGCATGGCAGCAGTCACTACTGTGGCACGCATGATACACCACACAGCATCAAGGCCGTGTCATCCACTCTCAGTTGACATATTGATAACGCAACATGGTCACTTTGTAAATGCCAGCCTTTACCCAGCTGCCAGCCTGCCAACATGCGGGCGGTTGAGGGGCAGTGTTTTGGTCTATCATTTTGACATCCAACCACCGTGCCCAAGGCTGCTCAGCCATGAGCTGCAGCGACTCATGCATGGCTGCAGAATCACATCCCTCTACATGGTAAAACTCGACCTTCTGCATAGCCGGCATAAGCTGCACCAGCTGGCGCCAAAACTCCAGTGAGGGCTCCACGCTGCCATACTCCAGCTCAAAGTGGGAGCAGTCCCGGCACAATGGAGCCAGTGCTAGGACATCAGCGGCTACGACTTCATGCAGGTAACTGACCTCCACCCTGCCCACAAAGCAGCATTGCAGCGGTTGCAGCAGAGAGATTAGCCGCGTGAGGTCCTCCCTCTGCTCCTGTAGGAGTGCTGGAGTGATGACCTCCAGCTGCGGCTGCTCCGAACTCAACATGCACATGTGCAGCTCATTGATCTTCACAGGCACCTTGATCGCTTCTGCCAGGAAGTAGAGTGCCGCTGGCACCTCAGGGTCTAGGATATCCTTCGCACAGATGTCCAGTGTTCCCAACACCAGAGGCTGGGTGAGGGAGTGCAGGGGCAGGTACGTGATTGCCTTCCAAACCTTCCCAGTCAGCTCCAGCCGCTGCCAGCTGCAAGGCGCATCAGCATATGAGGTGCTAAATGGAACAATTGTCGACAACTGGAGGCTTGTGATCTGGGTGGATGCCAGGAGTGTGCTGAGAGCCTGCCGGCCCAGGACTACGAGCTCTGGCAGCTGCAGGGTGTGGAGCTGTGGTAGTGCCTGCAGCACCTCTGTCAGGCCAGCTAGTCTGTAAAGTTGTGACATAGTCAGCACCTGCAGCTGAGCCAGAGGCTGCAAGCACTCCTTGAAGAAGCTCAGGGGTTTGTCACCACCCGCATGTGTGGCATCAAGGTGCAGCTGGGTCAAGTGTTGCGCCAGGGGCTGGAAGTTAAGCAGCGGTGGGTGGCCATGCTGCCCGGGGTGTATGGAAGCGATGCTGAGCTGCTTCAACTGCAAACCCTGGAACACAGTGGCCACTGCTCCAGGCTCATCACCATTTGGGACGCTGGCATCGGTGAGGTCTAGCTGCTGCAGCTGCAGGGCCAGCGGCGGGTGGGAGAGCAGGCTGGATAGCGCATTGCTTGAGACACAGAGCCCCTCCAGGGTCAGGGCAGTCAGGCTGGGGAAGCTGTCCAGCAAGTGCTGGGCAAGGCCAGGTGGGCAGCGTAGGTGTCTGCGCTTGTCAGGGTCGTATGTTCCACTGCAGACAAACTTGCAGACCTCCACTGCTGCACAGTTGCCCAGCTTTGCCAGAGCATAGGCCAGCAGGTCGGTGTAATGTTGGGTGTACTCTGTCTGCGGTAGCTCCAAGGTGGGAGCCAACTGCTCAGTGTGATAAATGCTGTCCTTTGTCTCTGGCTGATCCAAGGTCAGTGCCAGCTTGCTTGTCCTCGCTTGCAGCGCTGTGACAACTCGCGGTGTGAGCAGCTGGTCGCAGCACTGCCTGCCCAGCTGAATGCGCAAGGCTGGGGCATGCAGCAGGCGGGCCTGGGAGAAGGCGTGGCAGGTCAGGGGCAGCTGGCTCCTGGCCCCTAGCTGCATGACTCGGCAAGCGATGTTATCCAGCAGCGCTGGCGGGAGGTCCAGCAGCCTAGTGGCAGGAGGGGATGTCTCGCCGGCTGGGCTGTACCCGTCTGCTGCTGAGGCACCGCCATCCACTGCGGCTTGATGCTGCATGCCAAGCTTGCTCGTAGCTGGGACTGTCTGTTGACCTGCAGAGTGGGTGGATCAACAAGGCTGTCAGGGTGTGAGGGGCGCCAGTAGCAGAAGCAGCAGCAGCAGCAGCAGCAGCAGCGTATTATTGGATGGGTGTGAGTACACACCTGGCTGCTCCTGGCTGCTCTCAGCTCGCTTCTGGCGGCGAAGCCTTCAGAGAAACCTGCGGAGCAAATAGAGAGCAGCAGCGTGGACCTGGGACATAAGCGATGTTAGGGGACATACTCCAGCAGACCATAGCGGCAATGAGCACAAATGGCCAATTGCACAGGTCGTAGCGGGCGACAGCCACGATCCGCCATTTCCACAGGCGCTTCCGATCACTTACGAGCGGCACGATATTAGTTTCGGCTTACGCGCTTCGGCTTCGATATTGGCGTCGGCTTAAGCTTACGCCCAAGTCCAGCTGCGCGAGGTAGATCGCCGAGCAGAACCACGTTAGCTTTGCACGAATCCGAGGGAGGTGCACCTAGGGTTCAGCGGAGCCGACGGTTGGCCGGCGGTTAGAGCCATTTCTGGGCTCTTTGGGTGCTCCGGCTCCGGCTCTGGCTCTTTGCTCGGGCTCTGGCTCCGGCTCTGGCTCTGGCTCCGGCTCCGGCCATGAGGCTTGGCACCGTGACACCTTGACCGCACCCAGCATGCATGCACTGGCCTTATGCTCACTGTAGTACATTTCCATGGCTGAGGCACTGTGTGCACAAACGGGAGAGGAGAGCCAAGCTAACGCAGAGGAGCGCAAAGCATACAAAATCACTGACAGTGCGTGCAAGCCGCCAAATGCGCAATGTTGGAATACGAATAATTCTTTGTCTCTAGATAATGACACAAGCATTGTGTGCTGTTGATTTGAAACCCTTGTTGCCTGGAATGCCTGCCTGCTCAATGGTGTTTGTAGTGGCTATGGCCTGCTTGATGCCTTGCCTCTATAGTCAGGGCCAGCTACACATTGCAGAAGAATGAGGAGAGGGAGCTCTTTTGGTACTAAATGCAATGGCTTGGTGTCTTGTCCTGCCGGGATGTTGCAATAGTTGAGGAATGGAGCTAGGATAAGTAGGAGGCTGTGTCTTTTTCTATGTCTTTTTTTATGCAAGATCTTGTGAGATGGGGGTTATACGTTTCCTAAGCTGATGGCTTGGAATGACAACTCTGTCCCTGATGGTTTTCACGATGTTGTGACGATGTAAGTACACTGCACTACCACAACGCCACTCACAGAAAGCAAAGGCTGTCCAGCAGGGCAAGCTGACTGGCTGCGTGAGCTATTGAGCCGTCGTGGCGGGTGCAAACGCCATGTTGGCGAAAGCCCCTGGAATGGCCCCTTTTTGTTACATGTTTTTCATGTTTTACCTGAGTAAGTAACATTTGGCCTGTCATTCCCCCTACTGACAGATATGGAAGTGCCCATGGCGGTCCTCCCGGTGTTCACTGCAAAGCATTTGGTGCGTTTTGCATGTAGTTGAAGCTCTTTCAGCACAACAAAACTTATTCAACACGGAATAACATGTTGGGCTGTGGGTAATCTCACTCAGCTACTACAAACACGTTGTAGCATCCTCGGTCGCACCCTTGATGACTGCAAACCCCACGTAGATGGCACTTTCCCGGGACAGACCACTGGGCTCCTCATCAAAACTAACAGCATTATGCTTTTGTAAGGCTGGCAGCCTGTGTAACACTACTAGGGCTGGGCTGGGGGTGGGGGGGTCCCGCGTAACGCATGGTGTCAGGGCAGGCTCAACGTGTGGGCTCAACCTTGCCAGTCAGCTCCAGCCGCTGCCAGCTGCAAGGCGCATCAGCATATGAGGTGCTAAATGGAACAATTGTCGACAACTGGAGGCTTGTGATCTGGGTGGATGCCAGGAGTGTGCTGAGAGCCTGCCGGCCCAGGACTACGAGCTCTGGCAGCTGCAGGGTGTGGAGCTGTGGTAGTGCCTGCAGCACCTCTGTCAGGCCAGCTAGTCTGTAAAGTTGTGACATAGTCAGCACCTGCAGCTGAGCCAGAGGCTGCAAGCACTCCTTGAAGAAGCTCAGGGGTTTGTCACCACCCGCATGTGTGGCATCAAGGTGCAGCTTGGTCAAGTGTTGCGCCAGGGGCTGGAAGTTAGGCAGCGGTGGGTGGCCATGCTGCCCGGGGTGTATGGAAGCGATGCTGAGCTGCTTCAACTGCAGACCCTGGCTGCTTGAAGCTCTTTCAGTGTGTCCCACACCACCACTTGCAATCAACCGAGCTGATGCATGATGAGCGCCATGGTGTGAGTGTGTAGTACTGAGCAGTACTAGCATTTCAGGTCTATCGCATCACGGCATACCCTCATAACGAAGCCATGAGACAAGCCTCTTGCAAGCACCATGCAGCACACAGTGCTCGATACCCAGGGGGCACCCAAACATCGCCGCGGCAGCACAACGCCACCACTTCTTCTTGTCATGGCGTCGTGTGCTGGTCGGGGCCCACGAACATTGCACACATTGGATCACCATATGCCTGCATCCCTGAACCGAAGCTAGTGAGCACGGCGCTGAGTCGAGCCGCGTAGGTTAGTTAGGTTAAGTTCGTTCCCTTCCAAGAAAAGTTAGGTCCCTTCAAAGAATGACACGTTCTAGGCTCACAAAGCCCACAAGGCCCCCCTGACTATCAATCAGGGCGCCAAACAACCGATTGCCAAATCGATGTTGAATACTGCATGAAGAGGCCACAGCTGACAGTTTGGCCCTTAGCTTGACAGCGGGAGCAGCTCGGAAACAATGCCGACGTCGATACATGGCTAAGATGCTAACATCAGTTCTTGCACTATTACGGCATTGCTGCAGCACTGCCGAGACCACCGCCTCCAACAGCATCCGAGATGTTGACGAACGGCAGTTGCGAGCAGTTACGAACATCCGAGGTGTTGCGCAGCTTAGGCACCCTAACCGCGTACCACACCGTCTGGTTCGGCAGCTTCCTGTTTTTACCTATACACAATCTGCGAAAGCAGAAAGAAGGCAGGCGCAAAAAGCGGTGGGTCAATTGGCTATGCTCATGGACCCACGGTGCTACTTCGCGGACTAAAAGCTGCAGGCGTCGCGCTGCATGGCCAGCTCTGCCATGACATGTACTAATTAGTGTCGGCACACAGAGCATATCTCGGCAGATAGAGCATGGCGCTGGTTTAGGCAGGCATTCGACATGTCAGGTGTCCGGTGCATAAGCTCCTATACCACGCCATGCAAAAGTACTGCTGAACTGCACTCCTTCTCTTTGCAGCTGTGATGGTCATCTCGTGTCGTAGGAAGGCACCCGTATCACGTGGTTGGCTCAGCACCCTGCACAGGATTGTTAAGGAACTTCTGAAACCATGCAGTGCAGGTCTTCCTCTCACCACCCTGCCCACTAAGCAGGCTGGCAGTTACAGTTGTTGTGGTAAACCAGTTTGCCCCACTCTATCTGATTGCACACATATGTCCCTCCTGCAGGGCTCAGACCATGCCGCTGGGGCTGCTGCTGTTGCCCATTCAGCTGGAGCTGCTGCTGCCGCTGCTGCTGCTGCTGCCCATCCTCCACCACCAGCACAGCACGCCGTCACCCAGCTGTCTCCACAGCCACCTGCTGCTGCCAGCAAACTGCACCTCCAAGCTCCATCTGCATCCCACCCCACCCCAGCCCCCGCCCCTCCCTTTGTTCCAGCAATGCCCGTGTTTGGCTTAACCACTGGTTGGACAACGGACTGCCCCCCGGCATCCCCCCCGCCAGCTGGTCGAGCTGGTGCGCTGCCCTGGCTGCTGCCCAGCCTAAAGGTAGTCACATCTCAAAACAGTCAAGTCCATGTTGACCCGGGAACCACTGAGTACACCCCAACGCTGGCGATTACACACAGCATGCGCAGAAGCCCCACGAGGCTGTGCAGCCCTAGTCAGGCGGGGGGGCTGCCGAGGCCTTGGCAGCAGCAGCAAGAGCAGCAGCAGGAGCAGCAGCAGCAGCAAGAGCAGCAGGAGCAGCAGGAGCAGCCCCCTTCACCCACAACACCAACAGCACCAGGGGAAGCAGTGGCAGCAGCAGCAGGCAGTAGCTCTGCAGGGCAGCGGGTACCCCAGGGGCTGGTGGCAACCCCTGGGGCCAGCCAAGGAGCCACATCCCTCAAACCAGGCCAGCCGACACCACCAGACCGAAGCCAGCTGCCCCTGCCCTGTGCCACTGCCTCTGTCACTGCCACTGCAGCAGGCATTGCCGGCAGTGGCCTAGACGTGCAGCTGCAGCCCAGCGCAGCCCACCCCAGGCTGGCAAGCAACCGGGCCACAACGCACAGCGCAGCCAGTGCGGGCTTGGCTGGCCCGACCAATGCGTGCTCTTCCAAGCAGACATACTACCCCCAGCACCTACCCCCAGCACTCAACCCCACCTTCTCGTCAGCTGCCCACGGCACCCACCCCCAGCTTCTCCCCAGCTTCCCAGCTCCCCAGCACCGAGGTCCACCTGCCCTGGGCCTAGAGCTCCAACCTGTTCCTGAACCCCTGACCCCCGCACGGCCACAGCGCCTTCTCCCTAGCTCAGCCGCCTCCTCAGCCGCCTCCTCCCCCACTCCCATGTGCGCTATCTGCCTCATGGAGTATGAGCTGGCCTGCATGCTGCGCCAGCTGCCCTGTGGCCATGCGTTCCATGTGACCTGCATCGATCAGTGGCTGAGAAGGCACCGCTGCTGCCCACTGTGAGTCACGCACCTCTACACGCCTGTGCACACTGCTGCAAGCACCCCTCACACTTTAAGTACACCCCAGGGTTACTCCCACACACGGATGGCAGGCGACACACGTAGGCAATGTGGAGCTCGCTGACAAGGGGCTCATCCTAGGGTCTCACCCCAGTGTAACAAATGAAATAACAGCCAGAAATAAAGAAGAAATGAAAATACTGTCGTTGGCGCTGAGTGATGATGATGATAGTGATGACGATGATGAGCTGCTGCTGCTGCTGCTGCTGCTGCTGCTGCTACCCACAGGTGCATGAGTGATGTTGTAGCGGCCATGACATCCGGTGCTGCTGTGCCACAGGCTGGCCGGCCATAACTCTGGATGCAGCGGGGGCGGCCCAGGCCCTAAATCCCACCCCCATCCCACACTGCTCACCCCCCCCCTGGCTCATCATCATCAGCAGCAGCAGCAGCACTATAACGCGGGGTGCAGTTGCAGTCCTCACTACAGCTTTAGCAGCCAAGGCCGTAGCCTTGCCCTCGTGCTGCCTGTCAACAGAAAGGAAAATGGGCTGCCCATGCAGGGCTGGCTAGGCCCTGGCTACCTGGCCAGCAGCAGCAGCAGCACCACCACCCTCAGTACACCTCCACTGTCAGCAGCCAGCCAGCCAGCCAGCCAACCCTGCTCCACATCACTTCCCACATCAGCTCGCGACCACCGTGTTGGACGGCATTACAAGTGTTCATGAAACCTGCCCTACACTGTCACCTCCCCTGTCAGCAGCCAGGTGTGTGGAGGATGAAGACGTGTGTGCTCGCCAGGGTGCGGCGCCCGCCAGGGGCAGTAGGCCTGCTGGGTGTTGTGCAGGTGTGGTTGACAAAGACACGGGTGGCATCTTAGATTGTGCCGTCAGCCAGGGGCACTGGGCCAGCCAGTGAGCACTGGGCGCTTGTGAGCACCCAAACAGGCAGCTTGGCTACCCTCATCAGCCGGCCTAGGCTAAGCTCGCCAGCCCAGCGGCCAACCAGTACCAATGTAAAGGCATCCAGCGCAGCATGTGAGCAATGTGTGCAGGGAGACAGCAGGTAGACAGTTACTGCATGCCCAGGCCATACTGGGCAGCTGGCACAGGTGGTGGGCTGGATGCCCCTCCTGCTCAGCTATCATCATTGTCATCATCATCATCAGCAGCAGCAGCAGCAGCAGCAGCAGCAACAGTCCTACCCACATCAGCAGCAGCAGCAACAGTCCTACCCACAGCAGCAGCAGCAGCAACAGTCCTACCCACATCAGCAGCAGCAGCAACAGTCCTATCCACATCAGCACCAGCAGCAACAGTCCTACCCACATCAGCAGCAGCAGCAACAGTCCTACCCACATCATCAGCAGCAGCAACAATCCTACCCACACCAGCAGCAGCAGCAGCAGCAGCACATGCCGTTCGCTCCTGCTCAGCTGTGTGGCAACTTAGGGTGTGGGTGGACGGTGCATGCGGCTGGGGCGGACACAACGGCTGCACATGCGGGGCTCACCTGCTCACCTGGTGTAGCTGTACGCAGCCGAGGGCGCCAAGGGTGCAGCATGGCAGTCCTAGCATGGCAGCCCTCCCCTGGTGCTGCTGACGGCATGGCATGGCACCCGGATGCACCCCTGCAAGTGAGGTAGGTTACTTGCTCATTAGCATTAGCTCATCGCGCTGATGCTGGACACACACCCCACGATCACCCCTCGTTACTCCGTAACCTGACAGCTCGTTAGGTCATGTGGATTATCCGCACCAGCTCATTGCTCACAGCTCAGCAGCTCCTCAGCCCATGAGGTCATTGGCAGTACGGTGTGGGGTGGAGGGTGGAGCATGGAAGCCCTAGTATAGCAACCCCAGCATCACGCACTATGCACAGTGACCCCTCATGGCTGTGGTACCCTTGCTGAGCCCAGCGACAGCACTCCAGGCCTGCTATGAACCACTATGGTAGTTGCACAGGTGCATGCCTAAGCGCGTTTTTGTGGTGGTATATGGTTATGTGTGTACATGGATATAGTGTCTATCTGCATGTATGTGCATATGGACATGCACACCAGTGCTGTAGGTGCGTGCACCCCTAGTAATTAATTGTGTCAAGCATGGGTGAATCACTTATGCGATGGAGGTGCGGCAGGTGTGATGATATGTAGAGACGGCAACCACACACACAGCAAGGAGGTGTGGGTATAGACAGGAGATGGCTCACACCGCTGAAACCGGCAGCCCATTCGGCTGCTTGGCTGCCTGCACCTCTATAGGCTTGGATATAGCTCTAGTAGCATATTGCTCCTTTAGGATGTGCATCCAGGATGTTCATTGTAGGTCTGGGAAAACATTGTGCTAAAGACCCTGAGTTGAGGCGCAATGCCTAGCTTCCCTAGCATTCTTGCTTGTGCATGTATAGCTGTAGATGCTCATCTCCGCTTGACTCCCTTGGGTCGTAGATTGCAGTGCTGGTGTTAGTGTCTAGTTCTGCCTCAGCATTACGAGAGCATGAAGTGCTGCTGTACTCCTGATGCGCTTCTAAGGGTGTCTGCTGTACGTTTGTACTTTTGCCAGTACTTTTGCTCAGTTGAAGTGTTGCTTGATTGGATGTAAGTGCACTGTCAGCTACTCTGTGAGCAACGATTGGTAATCATGAACCATCTGTCAACTTGTGGACCCCATTTTGATTGTTGTCATGGTCAAAATAAAGTTTAGGCGTGGCAAATAACCCTACTCAGTAAGCAGTAAATATATACTGTAAGCATATAAGCAGCATATAAGCAGTATATATATATGCTATAATATGCTATAATATTATAATATAGCATATATATAAATGTATAATATTACTGTATATATACTCAGTAAGCAGTAAATATACACTGAGTACTGGCATGTTCGACAATGCGCCCGCGCCTGACTAGTCCATCTGACCAATGTACAAAGTTGATCAATACCAGTAGCAGAGCAACAGGTAGGTGGTGATGATGGGTCATACCACTCAAGCCGGCAGCCGCCAGATTACTTGACCGCCCCCCCCCTGTGAGGTAGTAGAAGCGTTCCGACGGTGATGTAGGTGCAGCAGGGATGCAATCAGCCGTCCCAAACATGGAGCTGGTAATCTTCATGCAAATACTCATAATGGGGGCAGAGTCAGGCGTCAGGGCCTCCCAACCCCCTTGAAAAGGGGGTGTGTCCGTTTCACGCGGTTTATTTCTCGCACAACTTGCGGATTGATGAACGAAGCACATCAGTATGTAGAGGGCTCGCTTGGCTACACGCTACGGCTGTCCTGAGCGTCCATGACTATGTATATGATGCACTGCTTAGGCGTGAACCCGGCCTACATTTTGTGGGCAGATATCACCATGCACGCCTCCTCCACCCTCGACCTTCTTAATGACGCCGTGATGAAGCAAACGCAAGTATGTGTGCAGTCGCGCTTTGTGTTGCGATGGCCGGTATCGCGAGTTTGAAATCTAAGAAGCTGAAATGCGTTTTTTACGCACCCACACCACTGCTGATGCTGCGTCTAGAACCGCCGCATATTTCTTAACATCTATTAGCTTTCACTCGTCATTTGTGTCGCTCGCGCTGTCAAGCGAGAGACGGAGTGGTTGTATGCTCTAGCGGTTCATCAAGACACTATGTGCACCCTTCACTTCTTGTTACAGTAGACTATGTGGCCTGATAGTCAAACTGACCGCGGGACTCTTTATACTTGAGCCTTTTCTGCTCGTTCCCCTGGTTATGTGCTTTGTTCGTTGTAGCTAGAGCATATGCGTAGGTGCGAAGCCTTCGTTGTGTCGCTACATCGTTTTGGGACATCACCACCGAGACATGCGCTTCGGTCCACGGTGCCATGACCTGCTGCACTCCCTAGGCCTCTACACTCCCTAGGCCTCTATACTCCATAGCAAAGGCCCCTGGCACTAGAGTTTGTTAACGAACAGCAGTTTTTGCTTTAGCATCAATCCATGCCGTAGGTGCATGCCACAACGTGCATACCCCCTGGTTGGGTACAGTATATGAGCAACAAGTATCTAAAGGCAAACATCTAGTAGGACTGCAAGCACCCATTGCAGGTGTGGTAGCAGAACACCCTTCCCGAGCAACTGCAACTCTAGCCTCATGGCCACAACAAAGCCCCATACTTGCACCCCATGGCAGGGCAAGATCTGTACACTCCATAGCTAGGCCTGGTCTCTTGTCCATTAGCTACACGCCCATGGCACGGCTCAGGATGTACTCAGCTGTGTACCCCCCCGTGTGAGTGTCACGCTCCTGGTTGCGGGGGCTAGCCAGGCAGGTGGACTGGGTGGCTGGGTGGCAGGCTGGCTGCGTGGCTTGCTTGGTGCCTTGGCTGCTGAGTATGCCTCGCAAGAAGGGAAGTGACACCCTGGAGCGCATCAGGAGATTCCACTTGTCCTTGTGGTCCTTGCTGAAGCCCTTGTTGGCTGCGGCCACCTGTGCCCGCAGCTGCTCCAGCTTGATGTTGGTGGTGGTCAGCTGCTGCTTGGTGTGGGCCAGCTCAGTGCGGGCCACTGCCAGGTCTTTTTGGGCGGCCTCCAGGGCAGCCGCTGTGTCAGTGAGTTGGGCTTGTGTGCCCTGCAGCTGCTGCAAGAACGCCTCCTCTAGCTGCTCGAGCTGCTGCACCCACCCGAGCAGGTCTAACTCCCATTGTTGCTCACGCTGACCAGCAGAGACCAGCAGGCTGCGGTGCCACTCCCTCAGCTGGCTGTACTGCTCCCGGGAGCTGAGAAGATCAGCATTGAGGGTTGCATGCGCAACGGTGAGGGTTGCATGCGCAGCGGTGAGCTGCGCCATGCTCTGGGCTTCCTCATGCCGAGCCTTAGCCTTTGCCCCGTTGGCTCTGTTTGCTCTAGTTTGTTTTGGGGCGCGTGGCATGTCAAGCAAAAGGGCAGTGAGGAGGGGCTGGGAGGTGGTGGTAGGCAGCTGGGCCTGCTAGGGTGGGCTGCTGGCAGGTACTGTGGGCAGGAAACTTATGTGGTGCTTGGGCACCTGCAATTGACACGCTAAGGCTCACTGAGCTTTGAGAGTAATATTGCTTCTTCTGTCACAGCTGAGCATATGAGTAGAGTAGTCTTTGAAAGTGCGGCCAGCACAAAAATAAGACATCTCTATGAGTTTTGGCTGGATTTATCTGACTTGCAGCAAAATCCTACCTGCTCAGCGGAGCCGCAGCTGAAGCTTGGATTAGCCATTTACGTGTGCTGAGGTGTACTCGGAAACTCCTGCATCATCAGATGTTCGTCGGGTAACCTGTGCTGGCGCAGGATAGGTGGCAACTGCTGCGTGCACCTCACCTCGCGGGCTGGCAGCAGCGCCTATGCGTAGAGCACCAACAACACGCCTGCACTCCGCGATGTCTTGAGGGTGGCCGGCGGATCCCAACCACCCTGCCGACAACAATCGAAGCAACTACTGGTTGCTGTCGTAACTAGAGTCCGCGTTTAAGCCATGCCGCGCGGGGCTAAAGCCATCGGCCTGCTCCCGGAGCAATCGGTCGCATGTGACGGTCTTACATGCCAAAACATCAGAGTTGGGAGGCCCTGATCAGGCGCTCCCAACATGGGGTTGGTGATATGCATGCGATTACTCTCTCAATACTTCATCTTTTTCGATAGCGTTTGTCACATTGGCAGCTGCACTTCATTGCGCGTAATCTGACCATCAGCGCAAGTCATTGCATTCTTTGCTCGCGTACTGCCACATGTGCCCGCGAACAAATCACAGCGGCGAGACGGGTCTCTCTAAGACGGTGAGCCTCATCCCTGTGACCCCATCTAACTAGCGTAGTGAGCTGGTTGTGCACAAATGGAATGTCCGGCCGACACCCAACGCGATGCCTGCCGGGCGTGCAGGGCGCCTAGACGGGGCAACTAAAACATCTGGTTGTATTCGCTTCCGCCGAATACATCATTTCGGTCGGCGCACACTAAGGTATCACCGGCTTACACCCCCCCCCCCTCCACTGTGTCCTCCGCTGTGTTGCACCCGCTGCACCTATAGGGAAATCGATACAAAGACCTTGTTCTTGACCCATTGGCCCATCTATTGAAACAAATTGCACATTAAACAGCCCAGGCCTCAATCAGTTTAACACTTTCAAAGTTACATCATGTTCACCAGGCAGGTTCAAGGCCACGGCATGCAACGACCCACCATGCCCGCCCCCCCTCCACCCATCATTGCAGGAGCCCACCTCGTTGTGCCTGCCCACCCCCTCCCAAGCCTTTCCCTCGCCCCCACCCCCTCCCCACCCCCTCCTACCCCACCCCTCCCAGCCCACCCCTCCCAGAGCACCACTGGGGGGTGGCAGTTGAGCTATGAAGCTTTGCACGCAGGCGGATGGCATGCAGGGGAGTGTAACTCTCAGAGGAGCCGAGTCCAAACTCGGTCATGGTGTGGAGTTGTGTGTCTGACTGCATGGCCCTGGTCCTGAGATCGGCTAAGGGAGTTGGGGGGTCACCGACCAAAGTGAGCTTTTGGCTTGTCTGAGTATGAGTGTTTGTAGCGATGTCTGAGAGGAGCTTCACCTAGTAAGTAGCATGCTGTAAGTCAAAATGGTCGAGCTGTGGCATTGCCCTCCAGGTATGGGGAGGAGGTGGGCTCAGTGCCACATCGCCGCAACCGCTTTCCGATCCGACTGCTGCCGCCGACGCGCATGCTCATTTAGAGCAGCCTAAGCGACGCGGGCGGTCGCAGCGATGACTGCATGCTCCGCTACGGCTCAAATTTGAATTACTAACTTTGACGCTTTGTTGTGCACGGCCTACTCAGTGTATATTTAATCTGGATGGGTGACAGGTAGCTGTCCGGGTTGGCTACATTTTGAGCCAACTAGCATTATATTTGGCGCAGTGAGTGCAGAGTTACAGCCGTCGTACTACCAGGGGTCGGTTTCCTGTCATTTTTAAACAGTTGGGAGCGCCTGAGGCAGGGTTGTGAAAATTGCAGTATTTCATGAAATCTTGCACTGAAATCTTTCACGTGCAAGAAATGAAACTTTCACTGCAACAAATGAAATCCCGGTAGCACCCGGCAACACGAGTAGAGCCCGATGGCTGAGGCTGTTGCGACAACTAGTGGCCTTGAGCAGAATGCTCATGTTCACTGGCCCTTCGCTGGCATCGCCACGGGTGCTCCAGCACAACGATGATTGGCCTGGGTTTCCCTCTACAGCAATCGCACACAACCGCAGGCACAGCCGCAGGCATTACAGCAGGTGCAGCCGCAGGTGCAGCCACAAGCAGCCTGCGCAGCAGTTGCATCAGAGCGCAGTGGGGGACTGTAGCAGAGGGTCGCGAAATTTGCCTTCATCAACGCGCTTTAAGGAATTACTTGCTAAAGTGCCATGAAAAGCCCAGGAAGGCTTGGTGATTGCAAGCAAGGCGGCAGCGGTGTAGAGCAGCAGCCTTCTACCACCATTACCTTCCATCATGGAGCCAGCAATGAGATTGCAAGGCATAACATGGAGCAAAACTGTAAGTGCCCGATTCCTGCACATGAGTGGCCCCCAATGTCCAGCATGATTGCAAGGATTCCCCTTGTTGGCTGCAGGTCTTATGGTCACACTCCTGCCCCTTGCCCCCTCCCCCCTTCCCTCCCCCTTCCCACCACCGCCACCTCCGAGTCTTTCACCCCACCTACCCTCCCCACTTCCGCAACACACGCCGTAGCCCCCTCCCTACCCTACCCAACAGCCCTTGGTGTAGCATCCTAGAGTGGGCAGCCTGGAGCGGGCAGCCTGGAGCGGGCAGCCTAGAGCGGGCAGCCAGGAGCGGCACCCAAGAGTGGCAGCCACTTTCCCCCTCCCTAAAGGCCAGCCTATCCCTCCCCCAAGGGGACAGCAGCAGGAGAGCCAAGCTACCGTACTTGATGGCTTGGTGGTGGTGGTGTGGTGGTCGTGTTGTTGGTGCTGGTGTTATTGTTGGTGTGGTGTTGTTGTCTCTTCTCACCTTATGTGGGGTGTTGCAAGGCGTTAGTGCCGTATGGAGGTGCCGCGGGGTGCCGCGGGGGGCAATAGCATGGCATCATGCATGAACAGCAACGGTGGGGGAGTATTGGGCAGTAGTGAGTAACTCATCAGCTTAGTATGCATGGTTTGGAGCTGTGGTATCCTTGTTAACCTTTGGTTTTGGATGTCCTTGATGACCTTTGGTTTTGGTGGATGTGGTGCACCAAATCGTATCCTGATTGTTACAATGGGTTGGCAGATGTTGAAGAGGGTTGTGTGCAAAGTTTCAGGTCAAAACTCCCACGGCAACCACGCGTTTTCATCCCGTTTCATGTCTTTCATTCTTTTCATGAAATTTCACAAATTTCATGATGAAATCATGAATGAAAGAAATGAAAGAACGCAAAGTCACAACCCTGAATGGGGGGCAGTGCACAGTGCACACCAAAGCTGACCCGGCTGGTACAGAACTCGTACAGAACTCTTTTACATTTGAACACAAGCCTTACCTTCTCGTGACATAACACCTTCTCGCGCCCCACTGGCATACCACAGCTCGCTGCCCACTGACCCGGCCCTGGTTTCGCTGCTCAAACAAGCCGTTAGCCTCAGCACCAGCTGCACGGCACAAGACACAGTGCATCTCTAGTTGATGTCCATTTTACATACTGAGGCTACCTCATCAGTTCATAAGGGCACCCCCCCGACAGGCCTGCATGACAGGCCTGCCCAGCCATCAGGCGGCCCCAACATTCAAAAAATGGCAGTAAACCGACCCCTGGTAGTAGGACGGCTGTAACTCTGCACTCGCTGCGCCAAAATTTATGCTAGCTGGCTCAGAATGTAGCCAACCCATCCAGCTACCTTTCACCCATCCGGAATAGTTATCCAGTCAGTAGGCCGTGCACAGCAAAGCATCAAAGTTAGTAATTCAAATTTGAGCCGTTGCGGAGCATGCAGTCATCGCTGCGACCGCCCGCGTCGCTCAGGCTGCTCTACACGAGCACGCGCGTCGGCAGCAGCAGTCGGATCGGAAAGCGATTGCGGCGATGTGGCAATAAGCCCACGTCCCCCCCATACCTGGAGGGCAGTGCCAAAGCTCGACCATTGGGACATACAACATGCTACTTACTAGGCTAAGCTCATCTAGGACATTGTAACAAACGCTCATACTCAGACAAGCCAAAAGCTCACTTTGGTATTTGACCCCAACTCCCTTAGCCGATCTCAGGGCCAGGGCCATGCAGGCAGTCATACAACTCCACAACATGGCCGAATCAGGACTCGGCTCCTCTAAGAGTTACACTCCCCTACATGCCATCCACCTGCGTGCAAAGTTTCATAGCTCAACTGCCACCCCACAGCCCCGTAGCCCTGATTCTGCTTGGAGAACATGATGTCACTTTGAAGATGTCAAACTGATAGAGGCCTGGGCTGTTTAACGTGCGGTTTGTTCTAAGAAATGCGCCAAGGTGTCAAGAACAAACATTTTGTGGCCGTTTTCCTGTGGGTGCAACGGGTGCAACACAGTGCAGGACACAGTGGAGGAGGGGGGTTCCAAGCCGGTGATACCTCAGTGTGCGCCGACCCAAATGGTGTATTCGGCGGAAGTGAGCACATCTATTATGTTTCATTCACCCCGTCTAGGTGCCCTGCACGCCCGGCAGGCATCGCGATGGGTGTCGGCCGGACATTCCATTTGTGCACAACCAGCTCACTACGCTAGGTAGATGGGGTCACAGGGATGCGGCTCACCGTCTAAGAGAGACCCGTCTCGCCGCTGTGATTTGTTCGCGGGCACATGTGGCAGTACGCGAGCAAAATCTCCAATGGCTAGCGCTGATGGTCAGATGACGCGCATTGATTTGCAGCTACCAATGTGACAAACGCTATCGAAAAAGATGCGGTATTCAGAGAGTAGTTGCATGAACATTACTAACCCCATGTTGGGGCCGCCTGACCAGCCACAACGTGCCACGTGGCAGATAGCAACCGCTTCACAGTGCCTAAATCAAATCTGCGTGCGACTTGCATAATTGCAGCCGCGATGTTAATTGCAGCCGCGATGTCAGTAGTTTGCACATGTCAAGCACCGTCGTGGATGACAGCTGTGCACAACGCAGGCACAAACCAGCGTATACCACGACTCGTAGCCTCCATGTCGCGCGCTCTTGCCGTGTGCGTTTAGCACTGCGCAACGAGCAGCATGAGGGTTGGGGCCAGCGTCCGCAGGCGTGGGCGGGAGAGCGGCCAATGCAGCATGGGCGTCAGGTGCAGTGCCGGGTTCAAGTGTGAGAGCGACCGGCAAGAATCGGGGCGTTGTGACTGCACCGCACATCGGCACTGGCGGGTCAATAGGTGACAACATGCGTGCGTCTTGACAGCAATCCCAATGGCGTCATTCAGCTGCCTCCGCGACCCCAGCGACGAGCCATGATTCCTAGGATGCACGAGCGCTTGCCCTGCTCAAGGATAGTGAACGATGTCATGCGTGTGCTCCTTGCGGCGCACGGGCAGCAAGGAAGTACGCAAACTGCCCAGGCAGCGCCCACCGGTGCAAGCTCGACAACTTCTCGACGCTACAGCCCTCAACAGCTCACCAAGCTCGACAGCTGGTGCCTTATCCACGCAACCATCTTCCAGCGACACGACAGGTATGGTGCGCAGTATGCCCACAGCCCGTCGTGCTGGCCGAGCGTAGTAATGTTGCCCACGCAGGCCAAGGCTACGATCCTCATATCAGCGTTGAATGATGCGGCGGGTCCGACGAAAAGAGAACAATCACGCTGGACACAACCGTGAGGTCCGCGCCCCCTAGCATGGCGTCAATGCTGGCCAAGTACGCAGAGCTGGCTACCCTGTCGGATAAGAACAGATTCGACTGCTAAATGTGTGCAGCAGCAGCAGCAGCAGAAGTCAATGTAATTGTGCAATGGCACCTGGTCATACCTTACCCCTTGCAACCGTCTGTCCATTGCTCCCAAGGCCTGCTGCACAGCATCCACCTGCACCCCTGCGCCCTCAGGCACACTGCAGGCCCTGCACCTGACCCAGGGCTGTGTGCATGCCCTGCTCTGACACAGGTCTGCGCACAGCCGTGGCCACCGCCCTGTCCCAGCAGCAGGGCGCAGGGGACATCTACGCCGCCCAGCTTGAGGTGGGGGCTGCACCACCATGCACACACTGATAGCTGGCATCCACTGCCTTCATTAGGCTGCCAGGTTCAGTGTAATGGCCTGGCCCTGGCAATGTGAACTGTGCATCGCTTGCATGCCAATCTTGCCGCTGTGCCCACCTCCCCTCCCCCTGCCATCCTGTGTGCGCAGCAAGCTGCTGGCATCATCAACGGCTTCACCAGCACCCCCCTCCAGTTTGGCACCCTGGGCAGCGTTCACAACTACATCACCCAGGTCGTCCAGGTCAACATGGCCCATCTTTAGTGACCTGGCGTCTGTTCATTACCACGATGCCTTGGTGCAAGCTGCTGGTGGAGGAGGACAGTCAGGTCAGTGATGGTGGGTGTGGTGTGGGCTAGGTACTCCGGCTGCTCGTGCCTGCCTGGTTGCTTGTGTCTGCCCTGGCGTCGGTGCAAGCTGCTAGGTGCATGCACGCTCCATCACACCAACAACCGGCCAGAAGTACGTTACTGTGTGCTGCTTGAGCCTCTGCTGCTGGCGACTTTGGGTCTGGGGACAGTGACACCTTGACTCCGCACGATGCATGCACTGGCCTTATGCTCATTGTAGTACATTCTCATGGTTGCGGCAAGAAGTGTGCAGAAACGGGAGGGGAGAGGCTAAGGTGCATGCATACGTCTGATGCTCACTACCACTGACAAGACTTAGCTGTGTCACTGTGCCAGGGGCATGCAAGGCTGCAGACCGGCCGGTGCACAGGATCCCTGAGCTTAAGCAGTGCGGCTGACCCTGGCTGGGCTGCTCTGCGCATGCCATCAGCCAACTGGGTTCACCCTGGAGGGAAGGGAAATTAACAGCCGCTGCGCTGGGCTTGGAGCCTGCAACATGGCAAGCCAGTGCGGGGCCTGATGTAGTGCCATAAGGTAGTCCCTCACCCACCTCGCCCTGCCCAGGGTCCACCTCCCGAGGCCCAGGCTCCACATTCCCCAGCCGCCCAGCTGCCCAGGCCCCACACTCCCCAGCCGCACCTGCCCCATTGCCACCACCCCAAGCTACCCATTGGGCAGGTGGGCAGGTGGCCGAGCAAGGACAGCAACCCCTGCCTGAACTTCTAGCACATTCGGGGAGTGTACAGCGCCCCTAAACATGTATTGCCAGAAGGGCTAGCAAGAAGAACCAGCAGGGCTTCAAGCTGGTCAAAGACAGGCTGCCCAAGTCAGCAGGAGTGTCAGATGATGCCCGGGCCTGCAACCAAGCCCCTAACACCTCAGCCTTTCGAGCATCAAGCTATTCGTCAGGTATACAAGGAGCGCAGTTGTCAATATGAATGCAATGTGCCTCCATGTGATGTGTAGCTATCCAGGGTGCCGTGATGCAGTGGTTGAAGTGGAGGGAGAGTACCCACTGGCCAACACCCTTGCAGGAGATGTCATAAGGGAGTGTTGGTTCCTGAGCAAGCTACTTCCTGGGCTTGTTACAACCTCAACATGTCACTGCTTCGTCATGTCACTGTGCAGGCCCTACTGTGCGCCCCACCAAGGTTCTTCTTTGTTTCTGCCTTGTAATTATGCAATAGTTGCACTGAAGCCTGGCTTCAACGGGAGTGTTTGACAGTGCAAACTTCGGAGAGGTTGTGCATTTTGCATACCGTGTCGTGCTAGCTCAGCCCTATGACGACAGCAGCGCAAGGGGTTCCGCGACACCCGTGCGCATGCTGGCGTGCGATGTCCAAGGTAGCCGGGCGCATGCATGGAGTTTGGGCGAGTCCGAGACTTTTGCATATACTTTATCCCTCCAAAGCACCGCACAACGCACTCTGCGCTGTACAGCACCGCACACCGGCACTGAACTAACACACTACTCCGGCAGTCCGGTATCCGGAACCCAGTCCGGCACAGCCCCACAGCAGAAGCCCCCGGGCCCGCACGCCATGACTCGCCAGCGTTCTCAGCCAGTGGGCAAGGTGTATGGCTTTCTTTTCATGCTGCTCGCGGCCCAGGCCCAGCAAATCAGCGCGCAGGTGGCACAGGCCGTGCCCACCGTGCCGGGAGCCAGCACCGCAGCGGTGCCCGCGACCGTGTCAGCACCATCTCCCAGCCCTCTGACCCAGCAGGTATGCCAAGGCCCCGCCTAGGTCGCCGTCCGCCAGACCTAGACGCGTGCATTCCAGCTTCAAATGACGTATAACTCACGACGATGCAGGCCATCGCCACAATGCTGGCAGCAGCGTTCGGCAACGCCGCCGGCCAAGTTTCAGGCGCTGGCAAAATCCTGGAGTCAGGCCAAGGGCAGTCCGCGGCTTCTACACCCGCTGCCGCTGTTGCGCCGATGCCCGCCATTGACGCGGCCAAGTACCCGGAGTTGGCCGCCCTCCTAGCTACCAAGACCAACGGGTCCGACCCGCTAGGTGCGTACACGTCCATTATAGCATCGACGCCCGGGTTAATTCATTAGAGCGCAAGGCACGCGTGCTCATGTGTTAGGGCTTGGACTACACGTGGCCTGCTGTTGAGCCTGTAATGCTCCTCGCAATCTCTGTTCACTGTTCCCCAGGCTTGCTGCCAAGGCTCCACCTGTACCCTGCACCCCTTGAGCACATTGCAGCACTAGCTCCTGCAGCAGCCCCTGCACCTGACCGAGGGCTGTGTGCATGCCCTGCTCTGACACAGGTCTGCGCACAGCCGTGGCCACCGCCCTGTCCCAGCAGCAAGGCGCGGGGGACACCTATGCCGCCCAGCTTGAGGTGGGGGCTGCACCACCATGCACACACTGACAGCTGGTCACCACGGCCTTCACACTGCCCAGTACACTGTGGGGGCCTGGTCCTGGAAGTGTGAATTGCGCTTCACTTGCATGCTCACCGCCCTCCATGCTGTGTACCCCATGTACCATGCATGCTTGTTTTGGTCAGCTCCCTCCTCTTTTCACGTCGTCCTTAGGTTGTGTGCCCCTCATACCCTTTGTGACATGAGTGTGGCACAAAGCTTGTCACTCATCACTGCTGGCTGTCCGCCTTGCCTTTGCTACCGTCAGCACCATACCCTATGTGCTGTGTCATCAGCAAAGCATGTAGGAAGCTCTCTGCTCCCTGGCCAATGCATGTTACCTTGTCTGCTCGCTGTCGGTCTGCTTGCAAAGGACCTGCCAGCACCCTTCGCACAGCGCGTCTGTCAGCAGTGCAGACTGAGCCTGTCTTGCCACTTGCAATCTTGTTGTCAGCTTGCATACCCGCCATCCTTTAATTGCAGCAAGCCGCTGGTGTCATCAACGGCTTCACCACCCCTGTCACATTTGGCACCCTGGGTAGCGTGCGCAACTACATCACCCGCGTCATCCAGATCAACACGCTGCTGGGCGCAATCCAGAGGTGAGCACTTCCAGGCTACCACACATGCGTAACGAACGCAGCCTCCAGCCTGCTGTCGCGTAGCAGTTGTTCCATGCACCTTCCAGCTCACCCATGCTAAATATACAAGCTGCAGACCTGTTGGTTGCTGCAATGTGTCAATGAAGGGTGTCCAGTGTGTTCTGGTATAGACCCCTCACGCCTTTCACCACTACTGCGGCACCTGTGCCTACTCCTGCTGCTTTCATCCCTGCCTATGCTGCTGCCCCTGCTGCTCCCTCCACCATGTGTTGGGCTCCTGCTGCTCCTGCCGCTGCTGCAGCTGTCACCACTCCTTGTGTTCCTGTTGCTCCTGCTGTCACCACACCTTAGGTTCCTGCTGCTGCTGCTGCTGCTGCTGGTATTTCCTGTGCAGGTACCTGCAGCCCACCTCCCAGCTGGCACTCCAGAGGCTGATTACTGACGGCATTAGGTTGGCGATCAACTTCGTCACGGTAAGCAAACCTACCTCTGAACGTCTGCACGATTGCATGCACTGCATCCCATACTAGCAGTGCATCCCTTGCATTAGCACTGGGAGGCTTCCAAATCCACTTATGCCATGTGAACAAGTGCTGTCACAAACTGTACACGTCTTGCTCCTCCTGCTGGTACATGCTCTGGTTCACATGCCTTAGCTCTGCCATGTATCCCAGCTTTTGCTTTTGTTACGCCATGTGCAGACCTTCCCCGTGGCTTACTTGGTCTACGAGTCTCGTGTCTGTAAGTGCTGTGTGCCTTGCATTACCCGCAACCACAGTCCTGACATTGCAGCGACTAATGCGTTGTTGTGCGATACCATGTCTTGCAGATATCGCTTTGCGTGACGCTGTCCGCATCCCTCGTGACTCGATAGGACTCGCGACCCAGATCATCAACTTGGTCATTCTGGTCAGCACCAACCCCGTCAACTGTGAGTAGGTCCCAATGGGGCTACTCTTCGCTGCAGCCTTCCCGCCTGGCAAGCCAAACACCCTGAGCGATCTCTCCCTAACCCTCCATCATGATATTGTACCACTGTGACATGTTTTGCATACTGCCCGCAGTCTCCGCCATCAACGCTGGTGTGGGCCCCGGTGGACTCTTCGCCTCCTTCCCCGGCGCCACCACCGCCTTTGGCTTCGGTGAGTCCAGCTGAACAGCCTTCCCTTTGCCTTTGTCTTCTGCCTTGCCCAAATGCCGACACACATAATAAGGTACTTGTCTTCCCTTTCTCTTACTGTCCCTTGATGTACACATCTTGCCCCATGCCCGCAGGCAAGCGCCTGCTTCAAGCCAATGACGAGAGCGCTGGCATGGCAGCCACCCAGCAGATGCTTGAGGGTGCGGACAACTTCCAGGATCTGGTGGCCCACCTGGCCGCTGCAGGCATGACCACCCGTGACCTGCTGGGTGTGAGCACAGAGAGCAGTGCTGCCCCTAGCATGACAGACGCTGCTGCCAGTGCCCCGGTCGCCACTGAGGAAGAAGTGGTGGCCCAGGTGTATGACTTGAGGTGAGGCGGGGTGGGGGCTGGGAGGGAGGGAGGGAGGGAGGGAGGGAGGAGGAGTGTGAGAGGCGGGGAAAGGGACAGGGGAAAGGTGGAGTGTGTGGTGTTGCCTTAGGCGCTCTAGTTACCTGTCTTTCAGCCTCTGCATATGGGTCTTCATGTGACAGGCAGGTGGGGTGGCGGCAAACGTTTTCTGTCTTCTGTGCTGGTTAGCCCACTTGTGCCAAGTCCCTTGCCTTCAGCTCCCACTTCCCCAGCCTGTGGGCACGTATGCTTACACCCCTGTCCCTGCCCCTGTCGCAACGCCCTGTGCCTGCAGCAACAAAGTCAATGACATGCTGGGCAACGTTCAGGGCCTGGTTGACAGCGTGGTGCCCCGCCTCACTCTCCTGACCAATGACTCCGCTGTGGCTGAAATCGATTTCCAGAAGCCCAACAGCGGTGAGACACACTGCCACACACTCTGCAAAAGCATGTCGCATGGCCAGCAGCGTCAGGGCAAGGTGTTGTGTGCTTGCAAGGGTTGGGATGAGGATGGGGATGGGGACGCTGCAAACTATGGCTTGCACACACATGTTGGCTTGCACACAATTGTTGACTTGCTCGCGATTGTTGGCTTGCTTACGATCAGTGCCTTGCACACTCGTTGGCTTGGAGCATAACCTGCTTGGCCTCGGGCCAGCTGTGTTCGTTCCACAGTGGCTCAGCGCTCCACTCAGCATCCTTACCCCGACTCAGCCTCCCCTAGCCTACCTTTGGGTTCGTCTGCCGTGCACTGCCCGAACTAGTTGTAGCTAACTGGCAACCGACACGTTCAACTTGCCTGGCCTACTTGCCTGACTAGCACAGACTCGATGCCCTTGCATATGCACAAGCACCCCATTGCGTCTTGCGCCGCAGCTGATGCGGTGTTCAACGCCGGAAAGCTTCTGCGGAGCAGCGCGGACGCCGTGGCCGCGGCTACTGGGCGCTTCCGTCAGACCATCTTCGGCCTGCCACCGGTGACGACTGTCCCGCCTCAAAATATCGGAACGGGCGCAAACGGCCTGCCCGCCGGCGTCATCGGCCTGCCTGCGGTCCCTGCGCTGGGCCTGCCCGGCATCCCCTTCCCAGGCGGCTTCCCCCCGATCCCCCCGCCCTTGAACGCCGCCGTGCTGAACCTGCTGCGTACCGTTGCTGCCTCACTCGTGGTGGCCAACAACATCTTGAACTTGTGAGTGTGAACTGCTCGCCTGCTGACCCACCTGACTATTGTACTTACCCCGATGAGTCTGTGTTGCTGTCGGAGCACTTGACAAGCCTATGCTGCGGCTGCTGATGGTGTGATTGCTTCAACCCTGCCCTGCAGGATCCAAACCGTATTGGAGACCATTGCTGACCTCATTGCGGTGATCCCTACCGCCATCGCACTGGTCACCGGCCCCATCCTGTTTGCCATCTCATCCTTGGACTACTACAACAACCTGGTGGCCTCTTTCCCGGTGGGTCGGGGCAGGGTCCAAGGTACTGTCCCCAACCACAGCTCTTTGGGGGCTTCCATTTTGGCACTTGTGGGCTGTTGGTGTGTGTGCTGCCACTCCCTCCCCTTGCCCTGCCCCTCCCCATACTTTCCCTCTCCCCACACTCTCCCCTTCACATGCTTTCCCCCTTCCCAGGCCTGTGACTTACCTGCTTGTCTGCTGTTGCCCGACCACCCTCTTGGCAGGCTGTGCCCAACGGCTACCTGGGCGACCTCAACATCGCGCTGGGCGGCCTTGGTTCCGTGCTGACGGGCGGCAACGTCTTCCTGGGCGCCGGCACCACCGGCGCGCTGGGCGGCGCCTTGTCCGCGTTGACCGGCGCTTCAGCGACTCTGGGCACAACCCGTGCCGCCCTGACAGCGGCCAGCGGTTGAAATCACACCCGCCACGCTCGCACATCATGGCGAAGGGCGAGGTGCTATGAGAGCTGGAGGGGACTGTTGCTAGCATTCAGTAGTCATTGCATACAATCGCTTATAAGGTGGTGGCTTTGGTGTTATCGGAACAGGTGCTTGTTCATGTACCCAGTGGCACATGGCAGTTCATAATCAGCACAAGACCATGTGTGTGCATAGGACATTGCAGCACGACGTCATGTCCGCTAGCTGGCACTGTAGTTTGCTGGCCATACACAAACCTGCAAACGGTGAGCGATGTACATACTTGTAAGCACTGAGGCATGTCCCGACCGAGTTGACGTTGTCAGTCGAGACCACCTTTGAAGCCAGGGTAGAGTGTAACACGGCCCGGCGTACTCAAGTCGAAGTAGGTTAGTCGAGTCCTAATCAGAAGCAACATTGGCATGCATGCATACAGGCGGCCCATGCCTTGAATGTCGGTGACCAGCCCCTCGTCCCTTACTAGGGCCTACATTAGGGACCCCTCAGATTGATGTTTGGCTGTGTGTAGTTATGTACCCATGCACATGGCACGAGCGTTGCCACGAAGGCAGGTCATAGTAGGCTTGCCAAGGAGGCCGTAGTAAGAGGCAAGGCAAGACCACGCCTGGGTTGGCGGCCGTGCAAGCAGGCATGGGTGGCACCAGGGTTGACAAAGACTCCCAGCTGCTGGACGTCGTTCACCACAGGCTCTGTGTGCAAGGGGCCTGCAAAGGCAGGGGGGTGGCACCCGGGTCGACAAGGATGCCTAGCTGCTGTACCGGCTGTAGGTCGCAGTTACCCGGACAACAGATAACACAGCCCCTGCCCTGTAGTAATAGTAGGGGAACAACTGTGCTGGAAGTCTCACCACATACCAATGCGATAGAAGCTACCAAGTACGGTGCACTTTGTAGAGAGTACTTGCGTGAAGATTACAACTCCTGACACCAGAATTGACAAGGATGCCTAGCTGCTGGAAGTCTCTGTGTGCAGGGCTCTGTGTGCAGGGCTGTGTCCCCCTAGCCCTGGTCCTGGTGCTGCAGGCGCAGCATCTGACGACATCTGACGGCACTTCAGCCTAGCTGCTTGGCGGGTGTTCGCTAGCTTGGGCTTTGTGCGACGTTTGATACTCGGGCCTGGCTACGGTAGCCAAGCTACCTGCCTGCTCTTTGCTAGCAGCCCACCACCACCATCCAGCGCTGTCTAGATTGCGGGCCGTGCAAGAAGGGAGGTTGGGGTACCTGTGAGAGTTCTTGTGTCGCCCTCCCACAACTAGGGGCTGTGACCTCTGCAGTCCGGATCTGATGTCCGGGCCAATACCTGGTTCCCTGTCACTACCCCTTTCACAGCTGGGGTGATGAAACACATGCTCTGATGTAAGCAAGAGCTTAGGCCTGACCTTGTGCACACATCACTGTGCTACAGGCCTGGTCCTTAGGTGCTATACTCCTTGCAAAGGGCTGGTGCCGCTGCTCGATGAGGCCACCAACACAGCTTCGATGGGGGCCCTGCCCGCTGGAAGTCGAGGTCTGAGTTGCAGTCCCTGTCCACCCATTGCCTCGGTGGCCTGGTTCGACCACATGAGGCCCCGTTGTGGCGCCTCGAAACGTTGGCTTCGAGCTTACCGCACCTGACATGGCCGAGGCTTCCAACCCTTCAGGCCTGGTGGACTTGCTGTGGTCGAGCTCTCTCGCAGGGCTGGGGGCCGCTCACAGCTGAGCTAACCCAGAGGCAGGGGCAGGGGCAGGGGCAGGGGCACGGCGGCCGGGAGCATCCGATTCCGGCAGGCCTTACAACCGTTTTCTAGTAGGGTTTTATATGTACCGTATGGGTCTAGTAGTCCAGAAGCCACCATCGTCATCCTTGGCAACACATCACCCAACATCAACTCACATACTGCGCCATGCTGTGGGCCAGAACCACGTCCTTATGTGCAAACAAGTCAGTCACTCGTAATCTACTTAACAGAAAAGTTCCATCCATGCAAAGCCAGGCTAGGCCAGGGAGCATCCAGGGAGCATCCGTGAGGGCACCTCCGCCCAGCGGTAGTATTCAAGTAGTCACTCGACCAGCTCCCGCACCTCCCTGGCAGGCTGCCTGGCAGCGCAGCTGTGCCTGCGACGAGCAGCAGCATTGCAAGCTGAAGATCTGAGCCAGGGCCAGCTGCAAACAGGAGGGCAGCACATGGTTTGATCGAGGAGGTGTATGGCAAGGTGCACCAGCCATAGCGACGCTGTGTCAAAACAATGCCTAATGCTCAGGACGCCGGCAGCAATTTCTGTTGCCTGCCTGCCTACCATGTCACCTGTCCCACTACCAGCCGCCCAGCATGCAGGCACCCACCCTTGGTCAGTCACAGCGGGTTGGTCTGCCCTCAAGCGCGGGCCAGGCCTCCGGTGAGGCCGCGCAGCGTGCCCTGCGCTGTGCCCAGTGTGCCCAGGCTGGTTCTCAGGCTGCCCAGGGCGGTCCTCAGGGGGCCCCCGCTGCTGCCCAGGAACACGTTGCCAGTCAGGCCGGAGCCCAGGCCGCCCAGGGCCGTGTTCAGGTCGTTGAGGTAGCCGTTGGGTACAGCCTGAAACCAGGTGCAATGGGCATCACCATCACCACCACCACCATTATCACCGGCGTTATCATCATTTCATGGCATTTGCATGTTAGCGTCGCTGCACTATCCATACGCTCATACTCATATACAATGCTCACTGCATGTCATGTCATGTCATGTCATGTCATGTCATGTCATGTCATGTCATGTCATGTCATCTGAGAATGTGCTTGTGCTGAATCAGTGCACTGTAGGCACGACGACCTTGAACAGCCTAGGGCGGGCAAGACTAGGCCGAGGGCGGTGGTGGCTGGGGCCAGTACCCCTCACCCTAGCCCACTCACTGGGAAGGCGGCCACCAGGGCATTGTAGTACTCCACGGATGCAATCCCGAACAGGATGGGCCCAGTGACCAGGGCGATCTCAGCAGGGGGCACGGCCAGGACATCTCCAACCCACTCCAAGATGGTCTGGATCCTGCGGCCAAGCATGCGAGGAACAGCCCAGCCAGTGTGAGGTAGGTGTCCTCCATTGCAGCTTGCCAGCAGCATGGAGAAAGCAGCATGGACATATTCAGATGCAAGACAACGCTGTTGGGGGGGCAGAGGGGAAAGAGGCTCTTGGTGGTGTCGGGATTGTCAGTTTCCTATGCTAATGCTGAGTGGAATGGTCACAGTCGTGTACTAGACACCCTGTCGGTCACACAGTCGTGTACTAGACACCCAGGGCTGCACCTGGCCTGACATGCGATGTCTTCCCAAGGGCTGTCGTGAACTTACAGATTCAGGATCGCGAACGTCAGCGCCAGCGCGGAGTTGATGGTGCGGAGCAGGTTCAGCACAGCCGCGTTGAAGGCGGGCGGGGTGGCGGGGAAGCCGCCAGGGAAGGGCACCGCTGGCAAGCCCAGCTCCTTCACCGCAGGTAGGCCGATCACGCCCGGTGGCAGGCCGTTCGTCCCGTTCCCGATGTTGATGGCGCTGACGTTGGTGATGGGGGGCAGGATGCAGACGCCATCCGGGGAGTCGACGTTGGCGTTGCCCAGCGCGGAATTGAGGACGGTGTTGACGCCGGACGACGCGAGCACCTCGGCCACCAGGGCCTTGGCCGTGTCGCTGACCTGGGAGCTGATGTTTCGGAGGGACTCGGACACGGCAGCCAGCGGGTCGCCTGCGTGGAAGAGGGAGGAGGGTGAATGCGGAGGTAAGAGCGAGCGTGGGAGGTGCCATGTGTTTGCCGTGAAGGTGGGTGGAGGCACAGAATAATGGCAGAAGCAGGCAGGGGAGCATGTTTTCGTTTGCTGTCCAGCTAAAAGGCGAAGGTGCTGGGAAACCTGAGCAGGTTGTGGACAGCAGCGGGAGGTACTACAGAGGTAGGTCAGGAACACGAAGCAAGGTGGGGTGGTGTGGTGTGGGGTGGTGTGGGGTCAACACTGGGCCCCACCGCCAAAGAGGTTTTGTCGGAAGTTGTAAACGTCATCGATGGACAGCACCGTCTCCAGCTGTGGAATGATGGTTCCGGCCACATCCTGGACAGCACTGAGCATTCCGTCCAGCTGCTCACTGCAGGCGTTGAAAGCAGGCAGGGGCTACTAGGCAGGTGACGTAGGTGACGCAGGTGGCGCAGGCAGGGGCATGAGGGAGCACAAGATGGCAGCACTCTCCCACCTCCCCACCTCCACAATCCCGCCCTTGCACCCGGCAGAGGGGGCGCCAAGAGGAACACCAGGTGGCATTCTCTCCCTACCTCCCTAACCCCCCTCCCGCCTTTGCCGCCCTGCCCTGCTGGACCTGAGTGCTGACAAGTAGCCCAGCGGCATGCACCTTAGCTGGAAAACACGGGCCAGGGGGGAGGTGGGTCCCTCCGCCACGGCAGCACCGGTGGTGGTGATGGTGGGTGCTGAGCTGGTGTCAAGCAGCTCCCTTGTGCTGATGCCGGCCGCCTCCAGCTGTGACATCAGCTCCTGGAACTGCTCATTCACCCCCAGCAGCCTCTTGCCTGCGTTACGCATGGGGTGGGTGGGTGGGTGGGTGGGTGGGTGGGTGCACATTGGGGTAAGTGGGAGAGGAGGGAGGGGGCAGAGGCAGGGTGTGGGGGTCTTCACGGTGATGACAGTTTGGCTTGTATGGCTACGTGGCCTACAGCCAGGGTTCACTCGTGGGTGGGAGAGGCTGACCTGCGGCGCCAATGCCGGTGCCAATGCCTGAGGAGGGGCCAAAGATGCCGCCGCCTGGCCCAATTCCGCCACCTGCCCCAATACGGACAGCGCCTGGGGCAAAAATTCCTCCAGGTCCTTCACCGGCGTTGAGGCCAGCGACTGCAGGGGCCACGGCAGGATGGCAACATTCGCGAGTGAGATGGCACGAGTTCACATGGCTGGTGGGCGCATGGGCAGTCAGTCAGGCAGGTAGGGTAGGTAGGTAGGTAGGTGTGGCTGGGCAAGGTGGTAGGGGTTGGACAGGTGGGCAGGCAGAGTGAGGGATGTGCAGGGCAGGTTAGGCAGGGGTGTTAGCAGGCAGAGCATGTGCTAGCAGGAGCTGTTGAGCTGTTCACAAGCAGATGCCGTGATGGCCAGAAGCTTACAGTTGATAGGGTTAGTGCTGATGAGGATGACGAGGTTCAGGCTTGCAATGGCGACGTTGATGCTGTCACGAGGGACCTGGACAAGGTCACGGGCCGCGATGAAGATACGAGACAGGTACACCAGGAACGCTACAGGGAACGTCTGCAAGCAGCAGCAGCAGCAGCAGGGTCAATAAAGTAAAAGCCATGGTCAAGTATAAAGTAAAAAGGCAGTCAGAAAAGGTCCAAGGAAGGGTCTCCAGCGCCTGCCTGGCAGTTCACTGTTGGCCTATTGTTGCCTGAGCCTGTGAGCTTCTGTTTGCAGGGTGTCGGCACTGCATGCGGTGCAGTTGGAGGATCTCTTCCAGCCAGCTGGCTATGCTGTGATTCTTACCGTGATGAAGTTGATAGCCAGCCTGGTGCCGCCAAACAGCAGCCTCTGTGCCTCCAGCTGGGAGGTAGGCGTCAGGTACCTGCGAGTACATTGGCAAACGGGACAGCATGCAAGTCTGTGTGCTGATAACTCTCACTGTTACTGGCTGCTCAGCGGACAAGGGTGTGTGGAGAACAGGCGGTGAACAGGCGGAGCAGTTCTCTGGGCATCCAGGTCAACGCTGATAAGACGTTGGGCCAGCAGGACCTGATGAATTGGCAGATTGATGGTAGCGGGGATTACTGCCAGGGGAAAGCAGATGAGGTTTGAAGGTGGAGGAGGGGAAGGTAGGGGGAGAAGGGTAGGCTGGGTTGCAAGAGGCGGGTTTCCAGAGACGGGCTGACAACCTGACAACCCTGGGACCGACGGGCTGACAACCTGACAACCTGACAACCTGACAACCCTGGCAGGCGTAGCGGATTGATGCGATATGATGTCATGTATGCTTTGGCGGGTGTGCGCTGGGCAGTGTTGTGGGTGGAGGGCGGTGTGCTGTACTTTTACTCGGGTGGCCTACTACACAGTCCAGTGACCCTTGTCTGTTGTGAAGCCTTGGGCTGATCCTAGCCTTGGGCCAAACAGCACAGCAGGCAGGTCAGCAGGAGTGACCCTGCTGCATGAGCATCCAGCTGTGCAGGCGTAGCAGGTAGAGCCGTTCCCTAGCCAGGCAGGGCATGCAGGGAGGTGGCCAGTGCACCCACCCCTCAGGTATTGCGGCAGCAGGTGAGTGCAGGGCAAGTGCTGGCTATGAACACACAGCGGAGGGGCACTCCACCTTAGCATGCCACAATCCTCACCAAGCCGATGTTCACAAACAGTGCAGTCGGCCGCATGGGTCTGACCCTGCCCTCCCTGACTTGCCTCTGAATGGCGCCCAGCAGCGTGTTGACCTGGACGACCCGGGTGATGTAGTTGCGCACGCTGCCCAGGGTGCCAAACTGGAGGGGGGTGCTGGTGAAGCCGTTGATGATGCCAGCAGCTTGCTGCGCACACAGGATGGCGGGGGGAGGGGAGGTGGGCACAGCGGCAAGATTGGCAGGCAAGTGATAGACAGCTCACACTGCCAGGGCCAGGCCATCACACTGAACCAGGCAGCCCTGTGAAGGCATTGGTGACCAGCTGTCAGTGTGTGCATGGTGGTTCAGTCCCCACCTCAAGCTGGGCGGCGTAGATGTCCCCCGCGCCCTGCTGCTGGGACAGGGCGGTGGCCACTGCTGTGCGCAGACCTGTGTCAGAGCCGGGCACGCACACAGCCCTGGGTCAGATGCTGCGGCAGTTGTAGGCCTAAGGGCGCAGAGGTGCAGGTTGGGGCTGTGCAGCAGGCCTTGGGGGCAATGGGAAGAGGGTTGCAAGGGGTGGATTATGACCTGGTGCCATGATGCTGGCCGGAATTGGCTGCTGCCGCTGCTGCTGCTACTGCTGCTGCTGCTGCTGCTGCTGCTGCTGGTTGTAGTTGCACACACCAAGTGGGTCGGATCCTTTAGTGTTGTTGGCCAACAGGGTGGCCAGCTCCGGGTACTTGGCCGCGTCGATGGTTGGCATGGCGGAGGCGGGTGTGGAGCCCGCTGACTGCGCTTGGCTCAACTCAATAACTTTGGCAGCGCCTGCGACCTGACTTGCGGCGTTGTTGAAAGCTGCTGCCAGCATCGTGGCAATGGCCTGCGGGTCGCAAAATTGCGAACTTTCACGCTTGACCAGCACGACGGGCTGCGATGGTACCGCGCATACCTTCTCAGTGGCTGGGCTGGAAGATGGTGGCGTGGATGAAGCGACAGCAATTGAGCTTGCACCGGGCGCGGTGGCCTGGGCAATCTGCGCGCTGACTTGCTGCCCGTGCGCCGCAAGCAGCATGAACAGCACGGCGTAAACCTTGCTGGCGCAAGGCAAGCGTTCCCGCATCCTGGGAATCATAGCTCGATGCTGAGTTGCAGAGGCAGCTAAATGCCGCTGCGAGGAGGGGCGATGTGAAGTTGCTCTGCACTGGGTCCCTTTTTGTCTGGTTCTGTGCGGTGCAGTACCAACGCCCCATTCTTGCCGGTCGCTCTCACACTTGAACCCGGCACTGCACCTGACGCCCATGCTGCATTAGCCGCACTCCCGCCCACGTCTGCGCCCGCTAGCCGGCAAAGCTCATGCCGCACGTCGCGCACTGCCTAATGCACACGGCAACAGCGCGCGACATGAAAACTACGACTCATGGGACTCGCAGGTTCGTGCCTGTTACGCGCACGGGCTACTGATGACCAGCCACAACATCCATGGCGATGCTTTGTTGATGTGTGCTCGCCCTTGTCTTGCGCCTTGACAATGTACATTGGCCACCTTGGGTCGGTTATCTTGTGATGTTGGTGGGCCTGGTATTGCAAGTGGGCAGGTCCCTACCATTGACATCAATTGTCCATTGTAATCAAATGTCCATTGTCATTCAACGACCATTGACGATTTGACATCCATAGTCATCCAAGGATGCTAGCGGCCCAACTATACGGTGTCGCTTCGCTGGGTCAGGCGCTGGCTACATGGGTCCTGATCAGGGTTAGGCCCTCACTGAGGGTAAGGGTCGAGGTTTGGCAGACAAAGCAGGGGCGTCATACATGCAGATCTTTTCATCAAACGCCTTATGCATGGCTTCTTCTCCTGCCTGTACATGCTCATAAACCAGGTCGTTGCTTGAACTTGCTTCCCCTACGGGCGAATAGGCGCTGTATCACACCTAGCAAACCGAGCTCCATCAGTGTCACATCAATATCCCCATTCACTATATTCGCCAGTCGGGGAGCGGGGAGCGGAAAGCAGGGAGCGGTAACAGATAGATGGGATAGAGGGCTCCATCCTGTGAAGACAAATGGCAATTACTGCAGCAGGTATGCTTGCAGGCACGGGTGCAAGACACGGTTGCTTGCCAAATGCAAACACGTGGCCATGCAGACCTGGCAGTGCCATCACAGAAGTTTCAGAATCCGCGCAGGGCCAGATAACGACGTCATAGCTTATGGCTGGGG